>CM051366.1:7102747-7177747 GCA_028015245.1 Cardamine occulta
ACTCATCAGAGTCTTGGCATTAACTTACTCGCCGGAGCCGCCGATGGCAGTGCTACAGCCACCGTGAGAGACCATCACTATCATCACCACCAGTTTTTTCCTAGAGAACAGATGTTTGGTGGCCTTGATGTTCCCGCCGGTAACAACTACGACGGTGGGATTCTTGCTATTGGACAGATTACTCAGTTTCAGCAGCCAAGAGCTGCCGCCGGAGATGATGGTCGTCGTACTGTTGATCCATCTTGAGATTTAGGGTTTTTTGGTGGTTCATCATCGTTCGTTGATCGATTGCTGATAAATTTTATAATTTTTAAAAAAATATATTGATGTGGAAATCAAAAATATTTTAATCGTACGGTACGTTTCTCTTGATGCCATTAATTTATGTTTTTTATTACTATTATTATCACTTAGATATATCATATATATATGATGATAGTCACTTTTGTATTTCTTTCAATTTCATGGACTTGTTCTTTTAATTTATATCACTTAGTTTTCATTATAAAATATAGTAATTAATTCAGATATGTCGATTCTAATCGGATCATCATACTGTATATATGTTACTATAGAGATGAATATTATTGAGGTGATTTTCTTATATCTTCTTGCTAAAAACAGGCTGTGGAATTAAATAAAAAGGAATAGAAAAGATACTACAAGACTCAAGAGTTAAGAGTAATATGTTGTACAGTTCTAGTCTTTTCTTAAAAGAGTTAATGAATTTTTGTATTCAAATTGAAAAATTGCGAATAGTGTTTGAAATTGAATAGCATAGGAAAAATATATTTAAGAAAAAAAAACAAAATTGGACATAAGATCTGTTGTATATAATAATAATGTTTTGCTAGAGAAGAGGTTTGATGTGGAACACTATCAGCGTCAAAGATAAGATTTGATGTAGGAAGAGGCTTAACGGAATACAACATGAACATGAAACATCTTATCTTCGGGCGAATTACACCTACTAGCTTTTTCTAGGCTTTCTTTCTAACTAAGTCTCCTTCATCTATTTATGATGACTCTATTTATTGTTGTGTGAAATACTAATTGTCACATCAGCAATTTTACTATTTTGTTATAGTAATATGCAAAATCTTAATTACTAATACAACGGTTATTACTCTATATGTAAATATGAAAATTCACCAAAATTGTTTGAACCTTTTAGAAAATCTACAAACATAAATTTGTTGAAAGAATTGGAACAAAAAGATATATGGTCAGTTAGCTAATGACAACTTTAATCCATTAATAATTAAATAATGTATGTTTCATGGCAAAAGTATTATTTTCATTTTTTTAAAAAGCTGAAATATTAAAGAAATTTACAAAAAAAAAATCTGATTTTTCTACTCTATTTTAAGATTGAATTTTATTTTAACAAAAATATCCATCAAGAAAATATGACTTTAAAAATAAAAATAAATATTAACATGTAAATACAAAAAAATCAAAAAACAAATTACATATTTTGTGAAAATGAGATTTCTCTGGTCTGTTCACATGTTTTGATTGTTATTGTTATATATATATATATATATATATATATTATAGTATAATCACTGCAAAAATTGAGATATAATGACCATGCACCAATGCAACTTCAGTTAAGAAAATCAATAAAACCTTTTCCGTATAAAAATAAAGTTGAGGTTAACCATCTGTTTCCAATTATTTATGGCTACACATTTAAATAAAATCGAACTAATAGTCTAATAAGCAGATTGAAATAAAATGTTAAAAACATGTTTAAAAATAGTTTATTTCTTTTTCTCTGATTGCTTTTAAAAGAAGGAAACGTTGTTATTTAAAGACGCGTATTCTAATTTTCTTTTGCGTTTTACAATGCAACTGTATCTAGTCAAATGCATTATTTTTGCCAACTAGTCAATTGCATTTAAGATACATAAAAATGATGATTATAGTATCTGTATATTTACACTTTAATTGAACTGTTCATTAATAAAGATAATTAATGAGAAGTATCGACACAATTCCCAGTGTTGACCAAAATCCCCCAAATTTTCAGAGTACTTTTGAAGAAACCCTAAAGTAAAGGATTGTCAATATGGTTTGTTCGCCTTGCACTGTCGCCCGCACGGTTGCATCTATTTTTACTTTTTTTACACGAAATAAGTACAATAAATTAAGTTTTTCTTTTTCTTTTAACCTTTCATTGCCAAAATGGTTAATTTACCAAAGCAGCCTTGATCTCGGAACTACTATTGGCTGATTAATTAACACGATATTGTGTACGTTCCATGTTATTTTTCTTTTTGTACATATATTAAAAATAAAATAAAAATCCTTTAGAGCAATTTTTCTTAAATACTAACAAACAAAAATTAGAGAAAACTACCAAAAATATATCTTTTTGAAATTTTATTTTCAAACATAGACTACTACTGTTTCAAAAACCCTTCCAAGAGGATGCTGTTTGAAAATAAATTTTTAAAATGGTGCAAAATAAAAAATTTCCAAAAAATGTAATTAATGTATGATCGTAAAATAGTTTAAGTAACTTTTTAAAATCGAAATAGTACATATTAATGTTTAGAAATATCATATAAAAAAGAAAATACTATCAAAAATATAATTCCTGGATTTTGTTTTGTTCTTTCAAATGGTAATTGTACTATATAACTTCATATTAACTAAATCTTACATAATAACCATTTATTTATAGTAACATTAAAAATGAAAATGTAATATAAATTGTACCTATTAAAATAAAAAATTTAAAGCGTGATTGGTTGTTGAAACAAATGAGTAAGGTGTCGTTCGTTTGTGCATCTGAATGCTCCATCTAGATGCAATCACGAGATGTTTGTTCCGGTATAGTCATGGGCGTTCAGATATTGGTTCGGTTCACATCTTTTAGATTTTTTGGGTTTAAAGATTTAAGACTCATTTGGGTATTTATAATTTTTAGGTTGAGTTGGGTTGGGTTCCATCTAAGTTCATGTATCCGAAGTATTGGGGGCAATCTTAAAAAAATGGTTAAATTTTTACAAATATAACTAAAAATTTTAGGATATTTCACTTATTTTATATGTTTTGGTTATTTTTGTCTTAAAATAATTGACATTTTTTTTGTTTCTATTTATAATTGTTGGTAATTGGGTTATATCAAATCTAAATATGATTAATATTTTTTTGATAAAAAATATTATTTAGAATATTTTGGATACCGATTCGGTTCTCAGTTCGGTTATTCAGATATATGAGTTTAAGACCTATTCAAGTATTTTGTCATTCGAGTTCTCTTCCTCTTTTTCAGATCGGGTTTGGTTCAGTTCTTCAGATTCGGGTTTTTTTGTCCACGCCTATTTCAGTGTAGTTAAATATCTTAGCTAGATATAGTATTTTGATGTATTTGGGAAACTACATGTATACCTCAGGGGTTACCTAGGACTTGAAATAGGCATCGGCAAAAAACTACATGATAGTTATAAAAGTAAAATTTTGAGTAAACTAAAAATTGTAAAAGGATACTTAAGAATAGTGTCCACGAACCAAACAAGCCGATGCCATGACCGAATAAGATTGTTAATGAGAAAATATTGATCCCAGTCCCACATTTAAGAAAATGGGAACTTGTCAAAGTTTTAAAGCTTAAATCAAGATAAAAGAGTCAAAAGTCAAGAGAACATGAAAAAGGATGAATAACATCGTATTAACACTTAACCAAAACATTTTTCATTATTTGTTTACTAGAAAAACGAACCTAGCAAACAAGGTTCATTTGAGAATCTATCCTGCCAAAAAGTTAAAAAGTTTTTGAGTTTTTTCCTTTTATCCTTTGTCAATAATCTTAAATACTTTTAGAAACATATTTTTTTCATTTAGCAAATCATTTACCTAAATCAATGATAGCTGTCATTTTTTCGCTGAAACAAATCAAAACAAATCAGAACTTATTTTTTCATAACTCAAATCATCCGGATCGGAGCACAACTAATTTCAAGATATGTAAATTCGTTGGATAAATACATAGACTAATGCAATCCTAACGAGCCACATTATCTGTGGCAACGATAAGATAAGATAAAAAGTAACTACATGACAAAAGTCTAGAACGAAACTCTAGAGGATAAAATTTAAAAACTCTTGAATATGCACAACTCGCCGCAGAGATACACTATTCGAAGTGGTATAAAGCTAACCGATGCTTGATGGTCGATTTTTGGGAGATACAATACCACACGAAATACGAAAGTATTCGTTATATTTTGAGAATCCTAACTTGTGCCTAAAGTGCTGAGGCACTCGATCCCTGGAGAGGATGGTTACAAGTAGGGTGAGAGGAAACTCTCGCGAAACCCAAAAAGAACGGGGGCTTGGTTGCTGAAGGCGAGGGAGCAACTGCTTGATCTCCAACTGTCCTAAATGTAATCCACTTAGCGTAATTCTTCATGAAGAATGAAGACACCATAATTCTCTTAATATTGAAGGATTTGGTAGGAACTAAACTCTTCATAAGAGATATACTTAATGGAAGTAACCGGTTCCAAAAAAGAAAGAGGAATAATCCTATATTACTCTCCATATTGGAGGAAATAGGGATAAGAAGTTCTTCAATGGGTTTGTCGTCCACGTAGCTTAGCATAGAGCTAGAAACTTCTTTAACACCCCTAAGATATATTTTCAAAAATTGAATGATTTGGACATCTTGTACTTTCTTGTAATGAAGATCATATACACAAACAGAATTGTACACCATTTGTAGATCAACCATCGAGACTTAAAACTCGGAACTCTTCTTTACTAGTAAAATGTCTCTCATTGAATGATGAAATATCATTAAAAAAAAAGTTACTCGTAAGAACAGATATATATAACAATCCAAAATTAGTTAACTGATCTGAACCCAACAGATAATGCATGTAGTGTGCCACATATTGAGGTTAGTTTCAACAAGTAATGATTCTAATAGAAGAAACTATCATTAAAATTTATATTTACTCTATTTTAGAAAGAGTGTCGTTTTAAGATTTTATTTTCGTTTTACGAATTTTCCTTTGTATTTTTAATACCGATTTTCAAACTAAATTTTAATCTTATTCAAATTATTTTAACTTATAAATTAGAATTTTTTTATTTAATGTATTAAAAGGGTCATAATAGAAATTTATATACATATATGAATTTATGTTAAGAAAATGCTAGAATGCTATTGGTTTGTGAAATAGCGCTAGTTTTAAATATGTACATGACGCAAAAAAATGAAATTATGAAATTATGGACATGACCCAAAAAAATGATATTATGAAATGCTTATTAAATATTTGTAAATGTATAGAAACTAACTAAAGCCAATTGGTTGTAAGGGTAAATCCAAATCTATTTGATAAATATATTTTAATAATGAAAACTAAAGTTACATATTAATGTAAAGAATGGGAAAAACTATGAGAAGTGTACTTATCTTATAGTGTGATGGCAGAAATAGGTACAAGTTAAACCCTTTTAACAAAAATAAATAAAAATAAAATAGGTGTACAAGTTCGTGGAAAATTTTGCTCCATTATTCAATCCAAAAGCCTGAGTTCTGTGATCTTCTCAATTCATTACAAACTATTTGCTTTATGATACATTATATTAAAGCTATTAATTTACACTCTCTCTGTATCTCTGTCTGAACAAACAAAGCGACCCCCACATAATATGAGAGGCAATGTTCATCCATGGGACATGTTTCTTTTGTATAACCATTATTTTAAAATTTTACAAAAATACAAAATTGGGTGCAGTACTTTCAGCAAAACAATTGAAGTATTTATCAAATGTTATATAATTATATAATATTTCATGCTGCATAATACAATATCTATACTATTAAAAGGAAATCACAATTTGAAAGTAACATTTAAGTGTTAACAATTTTACATGAAATACCATTAGAATAAAGAACAAAAAAAACTCTCATTAATGGTAAAAATGTTATTTTATCTTAACTTATATCCATGTATCCAAACAATTTTCAAAATTAATTATCTGCTATCCATATAACCAAACACAATTAAAAGATTTTTAAGACTAATTAGAAAATTAAATATTTTTGTATAATTTTAATTTAATAATATTTTCTGTTCAATAGAATAGAATTATTTACTTAAATATTTAATATTAATATGTTTATCAGAAAAAAATTATTTATAATAAACTTTGTTAATAATAATACGTTTCTTCATATGAAAATAATATACTTAAAAGTGATTAATAATTATTGTTAATTTTACATTGCAAATATTATTTGATAATTAAAATATACGAAATTTTCATGTTTCAAATATTTTTTTAATTAAAATGAAATGAAAATTACAAAAATAAATTTCATTTTTGGTTGTATATTAATTTAAATTATCACTAAAATAAATATTAATTCCCCAACAAGCTTTTAGAATACACATTTTTCTAGATTCTATTATTTTATTTTCCAAAAATAATATTAAATAAATTTAAAAAAAACTAATGTTGTAAATGCTAATATATCAAAAGCTTGTTGGAAAATTCAAAACATGGTTTTCAGGAAATGGGACGAGAATAGGAGTTACGGGATGGAGACTCGATGGGAGGAGACGAGACCCGATGGGAACATGAATTTCCAAAAAAAAATGTCTTAGAATATTTTACAATTAAAATAAATTAACTCTTGCAATCATATATGTAACATGTTTATTTATTTATTTATCTAGCAGAACAATGTTCAAAATAAAAATAAAAGATATTAAATATGTTCTAACATAGTTAAAATTTTAAAAACAAAGAAACAAAATCCAATATAGCTGAACAAAATATAAATTAATAAGAATAAAAAAAGTTAATTAATTTTGCAATATTTTCATTATATCATATGATATATAAATATAATATGAGTTACATTTGTGTTTATCCCAAATGGGAGTTCGAGAATTTATGTTTCCATCCCGTCCCATTTCTATTCGGAAATACAAAATTTGTCCCATATCGGGAATGCATTCGCTTATGCGGCGAGAAATTAGGAACAAACATAAGGCAGAATGGGACATAACGGAACGCAAAATTACGGCCATTTCTAAATATTTGTATTTGTCTCAACGAGTTTTAATCATTTTTAATAGTTTTGTATCCGGTTTGATAGTTCACGAGTTTAATAGAAATCTAATCGACCACTGATTCAAGCATGTTTTTCGATCTCGGTTTGACTGCTGGATGGATCTATGTTTTAAACAACACTGGTAAAACTATTATTATTTCAAATATTTAAACATTCAAACATTTATAAACTTAATGGAAACGAAACCGAAAAGCAAACTGGTATGAGTTCAAGTTATACCAAATAACAATGTTTACAAATATAACTCTGTATATATTTGCAGATCCAAATCTAGTATAATATAGAGGAAATCCCCGAATTGCAAGGTGATGTATTAGAAAATACAATTATTTATACTATGCGATCCGTTATGCCTCATTTTTCGGCGTGGAATTTTTCAGAAAAAAGTAAAATTTTCGTTTTGGAATTCAGATATCTGTTATGTCAAAATTAAAAATGATGTCTTCACATGTGTTATTAGGATCCAGTCTGCAAAAATTATAAGGCAAATATTTGAAACGTTGCTTAGTCCATAATCAATTAGTCATGTTAATTATTATTTTATCTCCTTTCTGTTTGAATGATAGTTTTTTTTTGGTATAGTTAATAAATAGTTTAATACACATGAAACTAACCATCCGTTTATACGTGTAACAAACCGCTAATGCACTTTTAACATACTATTATAGTTTATTCATCTAGAAAATCTTATAAAACCTAAATCCAAAAAATAATCAATGTCGTGTACAGAAAGATAGAGGCAGAGTATTGGGTGAGCTAATTAAAGAGCATTGGTAGAGAAAGAGAGTTACTAAGCAACACCGTAATATTTTGATTAGTTTGGCCTAACGAGATTATGTTAATATGATGACCAAACAAGCCCTCCTTAGTTTCAACATTCTAACTCTGCAAAGGAGATAGTTGAGGACATCTTGGTGTGATATATGTATATGAGGAGTATATATATAAATATAGCAATGAATGAGTTGGTTTTGATAAGAGTGAGAGTGTGTGTGTGAGAGAGAGAGATAAAGAGAATGAATAAATGCGAAAGCTCTAAAATAGTTAGGGGAGGAGAGGAGACTGTTAAGCAAGAAGGGTTTCCCAAAAGAAGAAAGCCAAAGAGACGAAATAGAAAAGGACAAAAATTATCGACAAAAAGGCAAATGAATAGTGGTGGTTGAGATATGAGCCTATTCCATTTATTTTCTTGGCCTTGTATTCAATATAATTATATATATATTTGCGTGTGTGTGACAGATGGCTAAGGATATGTCATTTGAGATGGAGAGATCATCATCTCTCATTTATTACCTTCTCCATCGATCGATGTTCACAATTTTCTTTATTTTTTTAATTTAAAGTTTAAAGTTTAAATTTTTGTTTTTATTTTGGTTGCAAACAAATTTATATTGCAATATTTGCAAACCATCAGAAATATAGTAATATATATATATATATATAGGCAAACATTTGCAAAGAATCAGTTTTAATTATGAAAATGTTATAATGTAAATCAAAATTTACTCCTTATCCAAAAATAATTGCATTTTCTTATAGTATGATTTATTGCATTTTATATATATTATGATTGATTCTTTTTATTTTGATAAAGTAGTATGATTCATTCTTCCGTTTCTCATCAAATGCATGGATGAAATTTGGAATACATTCATTCTAATATTGATGTCTATACATTCATTTTTGAAATAAATACATTCTTTTCTTAGCTTACATTAAAAAAAAAACGATTAGTCTAAATATCCAATAATGCAATTACTTGTGTTTTAAATGTGTGTGGTGGCACTAAATTAAAAGTTAAGATGGAGAGAGATCAATAATGAAGAAAGAACACAGCAGAGAAACTGCTTTGCTTTTCGCTCATATCACATCACGCACAGAATTTATCAGATGCTACTGATTTGAAAGACGTAGTCAAATTTTTTTTTCTTGTTATATTATTTTATTTTATACTAAATCATTTTAAAAATAGTATTAAAAAGACAGAGATTAGGATGACAATGATGACGTACTTTCGCAATGATGCTCTTTGTCTTAAATGCATCGCCACTGTTTTACTCTCTCTCCTTTTCTTCGTAATGTAATTGTACCGCTGACGCAATGCACATTCAATTTTGATTTGATAGAGCAACTCCATAAGTTAAAAACTTCTCGTAAGTATCTTAATTTTATTTAATTAATATTTGTAATATGTTTTAATTATTTAATTAAATTAAATTATTAAAAAAATAACTAATCAGATCTCAATAAGCATGAGATGGTTTCTTTCCAAATAGTGCAAATGTTTTTCAACAAGAACTTTTAGAACCATATCTAAATTTTTTTTTTCTTCTCTCGTACTTTTAATTATATTTTAATTTTTAATTCCTTAGAAACTTTTATTAGAAGCGCATAAGAACCTTTGAGGGAGATGGTCTTAGTTCCTTTTGCCGATGTGAAATCAAATGAATGTAAGCTTCGTTTTCTAATCTATTACACTACTAAAAAATGGTTAAGGGTATTACCAAACACTCCAAATAAATATATTTAATTTTTTTTATCACAAAACCTGTTTCCAAACACTAACAGTAAACCTGCTTCCAAACAAAGATGCTAAAAAATATAAACGGAAATCAAATAATAAGAAAAACCAAAAAACCAAATCAGACAACAAAATCGATTATTTTCACCTCCGATGTTGTCGATGTCTGAGGTGAAGTCGTTAATCGAACTTATCAATTCGAAGTCGGAGGTCAAATCCTTAATGGAACTTATTTATTCCAAGTCTCCGAAGATTGTTTATGCAATGACGAAACATGCAAGTCTCAAAAGGTAATTGTCAACATACGTTTTGATATTAGGTTATAATTTGATGAAATAATCGAATCTTCGTTAATCAATTAGAAAATCTAATGATGGATCAATTGCTTTTCTTATAAATCATGGGTTTATTGGGTTTTTAAGGTTTATCATCTCATATTTTCTTTTCATCTAAACGATTGTTAGAGCCACCAATGTTCACTACTGTGGTATGTTTGATACTCTGAATCCTCAATTCTTCGTTGTTGATTCGGAGATTACCAATTGTTTTATTATAGTATTTTCATTCGGTAAGATTCATAGAGTTTACTTGAAAATTTGATGTTCTTTAGATAACTTTGATTTTGATTGGGTTCGAATTATGAAAAAACCCAGAACCTTGATCTGATTTATTGTGTGTATGGTTGCAGATAATAAAGAAGAGTATCAAGTAAAGGTTAAAGGAGTTGATATATCACCTTATCCTATAGCTAGAGGCGAGCCAGCTACTTTCAGCATTTCTGCTAACACAGGTACATTCAAATTGGTGATTAAAGTTTCATTCTTTGGATGGCATCTTCATTCTGAGACATATGATCTTTGTGATGAAACTAATTGTCCTGCGGCAATTGGCGATTTCGTGTTAGCGCATCAAGTTCTACCGGGACATACCCCTCCTGTAAGTTTGTTTATTGATTTTCCTGCTTCGATCTAACATTTTTCTGTTTATTAATTTCAAGCAATTCAGATGTTATGACATGGATTTAAATTTGGTGTTTAATCCTATAGCAAACAGAACAAATGGTCTTAGTTTAAATGAGTTCTGTTTAGTCGAATAATTCAAATAGACTGAGGACATGTTTTAGCTTTGGTATCTATAGCAGATAATGATTAGGTGTGCAAGTATAAACTGGCTAGAGTGAAGAAGTTAAACCTTATATTTGTCATACCATTGAAGGGCCAATTCAATTCTTTTATGTCTCTTAGGGTTCATATACTTATGAGACTGAGCCACTACGGCATTAGCCTTCACAAACCCAGGTTCTCCTCCTCTAGCCACCAAGAGCCATCTTGCCTCTGGTCCAAGCCACGATGGGATACTTGTAACCATGGCAAGGCTATTGCTACTTAGTTCTTTTGTTGTTGGAAAGATTACTGTTAACGTCATTGAAGGTGCTAAGTACTGGCAATGACTCCAGATGTTCTGATTCCCAAGATTGTCATAACACCATCTGATGCCAAATTACCATTTAAAATGCGTCACAGACAGTTTTCGGTATTTCTCGCCTTCGCAATGACTATCAACAAGAGTCAAAGACAATCACTGGCAGAAGTAGGACTTTATTTGCCAAACCCGGTCAACTTTATGTGGCTTTATCAAGGGTAACATAAAAAAAGGGTTGAAAGCGTTTATTCTAGACAAGAAAGGTAAACCTCAGAGACAAACCATGAATGTGGTTTTCAAAAAGGTTTTTCAGAATTTATAAAACAAAGTATATTAGAGGTAACGGAGCTTCTATTGTTTTTAGAGCATTCTTTATTTTATTTTTAATAAGTAAATCTAATAACTATTTATGTTTTCACTTTGTTTTATGCAACAGCTACTCGTGTAGGCCATACCAAAATAAGGTTGATTAATTTTCATTATTTGAACTATTTTAATTCTTTTTATTGGATTCTTCATATATTTAATTGTGGTATATCTTTTTAATTTTTAATTTTATTTGTTAGTTGTTTTCATTTATATGGTGTTGGTTTTGCTTTAAAATAAAATCATAATCCTCAATGTTGGAATTAATTTTAAAAATAAAGCTAAAATTATATACTTTCAATAATTACAATATTTTGTAATTCGATGATAAGACAATGTTAAATTTATTATAAACTGTAAAACAACAATAAATAACAAATAAATTAAAAAATAACCACAATTCAAAGTAAATAAACACAAAATAGAAACTTAAAATTTGACAGATAAACTTAAAAAAAATTATAAATAGATAATAAATAAGCAAATACAAATTTCTATTAAATTAATTGTATTAATATTTATAACAAAGTTCCGATTCTAAATATCTTTTAGGCGCTAACTTTGACGGTAAACTAACATTTGATTTTAAAATGAGTGACTTACCATATGACCCAGATTTGGAATTGTAATTGCTCCAAGACCTACATTAATAAATCTCCCTATGAAAAGTCAAAAATGCTCCCAAATCATTGAAAATCTGAAATGGCTTAGTTGAGGAACTCTAGTTAGTATTATTATTTTTAGTTACTGATTATTTGTTTCTAGTTCGTTTCCTATTCCTCTTTAACACATAAGTTGCAGTTTTTTATTTTATTTTTTCTTAAATAAACTTGTAAGTCGGAAAGGGTAAACGGAAGAGTAAGAGAAGCAGGGAATCAGAATAGTCGCCGGAACCCTAATCACCAGGAAGATGAACAAGAGTCGTCGGTTGAGCGGTTATTATCCTCGTGTGACTGATGCGGAGAAGAACAAAGGAGTAGCATCATCGTCTTCTACAGAACCGCCGAAGAAAAAAGTAGAGGATGATTGGGATACGGAACTGCCTAGACGCATTTTTGCGACTGATAGGTTTTCTGACGGAAGGCGGAACATATGTTCTAAGCCGGACACCCTTTTTTTTTATCGGTTTTGCTTAATGGATCGCCGGTGATGAAGTCAATTTTGGAGTCTTGTTTCGGTCAACTTTTTTCAATCCCGGTAAGCAAATGTGCAATTTCTGGCAAGTTGGTGCACTATCTTCTCAGTAGCCAATTGGTGTCCAAGAAGAAGTACGAACTATGGACAGTTTTTGGTGGACAGCCACTTCGATTCTCTTTAACAGAGTTTGGGGCGTTAACTGGGTTGCCTTGTGGTGAATTCCCAGAAGATCACGATCCAGATTATGAGGTAGTGGCTGCTGACAATCAGCCGTCTTACTTGGATGTTTTGATTGGCGACCGGAAAGCCACTCTAGGTGATATTGCTGATATGTTGAGAAATGAGGAAATGGACGATGAGAGGAAGTTGAAGCTAGCACTACTGTTAATTGTGGATGGGGTGCTGATAGCTACATGTCAAACAAGCAGGCCGACTTTCAAGTATGTTGAGATGTTGGACGACCTTGAATCGTTTTTAGAGTTTCCGTGGGGGAGAGAATCCTTCTACAAGACAATATATGATATGTTGCCGCAGAGGAACCAAAAGAAACCGAATAAGTTGAAGCGTGGGATGAAAGATGATGATCCTATTGAAGTTTTGGTTAAGTAGTTGAAGCAACAAACCCGTAAACTAAGTGGTTTACCTCTACCTCTGCAACCCCTAGCATTTAACAACATCTGTGGCCTATTAGAGAAGGTGCCAGAGGCTACAGATAGGAGGACATTCATGGACTGGAAGTACGAGGGCTTGCTAACTTTTGTGCCAATCTCGCTGAATCAGGTTCACGAGGTTGAAAGAGAAGAAAATGTAAGTCTTATAGTGTTTCATGTAATTGATTTTTTTGGTCTGTAGATGTTTTAGTGTCCCATGAAAGTTTTGTAGTGTTACATTTGAGTGTCATGGAAATGGTATGTAGTCTAATGTGTTTATAATTATCATCACATAGTTGCAGGTGATGCCATTGATGGAATGTGAAACCGATGAAGAGGGGTGGGGAGAGTGGGATTATGAGATAAGAGACAAAGAGCTTGTGTATTTGATGGCTAAGTTGAAGAAAGGACATTGTTTCCATAAGCGAAAGTAGCCGGGTGGTGATGCTACATTGCCTTTTATAACTATAAAGGAGAAGAAGAAATGCGTGATGCATAAGAAACATGTTCTGATTCGGAAGGGAAAAGGGAAATAACAGAGTCTAGGTGTGAGGAAGAGTTGTAGGACCAAGCGGAGGAGATCAAACATGGGGGATGGGGTTGCATCTAGTGAAGACATTGACATGTTTAAAGAATGTTTGGTGACACAACTGAAGAAAATGGAGGAAAAGAATGCATTGAAACTTACTGAAGTGAAAAGAATGTTAGTGAAAAAATTGAAAGGGCGGAAAATTAGGAGGTGAGTCGGATTTAAAAGCGGCAATGTTTACAAATCTAGGAAGCGAGTTAACAAAACTGATGTGGGGGTTGATGAAAATGTCAATGCTGCAGAATTGACAAAAGATGATTTCGTGGATAGTAACTGTGGTGGACAACATATAGATATAGAGTTGGATGGAAATAATATAAATCCCATAGGCGAATCAATTGATCTATTGGATGGTAACCATAACGATTGGACGCAAAAGTTTTTTGGGGTCGTTAGATCTTCTACTATCATTCAAGTTTGCTTTCACTAATTACTTTAAGATTTAATGACATAGGAAAAATGGGTGATGATCACCCCTGGGAGCGATTTAAATTAGGCTGAGTAGCGAATACATGAACATATGGATGGTGGAGTCAGTGGGGAACTGTCGAGTAGTTTGGATGTGCTAATGGGTGGTAGCCGTTTAATGGGACATGTTACTCATTACTCTTTTTTAGGACTTCGTTACTCTCATTTAGGATTAATGTAGGTAGATAGTTGATACAAATTTATTGATTTTCTCAAATTATTAGTTGTAGAACTGCCAACTGGATGTTCCGGGAGTTTTACGTTCTGAAGACGGAGGCGGCAACGTTGATGGTTTGGGACAGGTAAATGTAGGTGAACATAAAAGCTGAAGTAGCCATGTTAAATTGTATTTGTTGATAAGTATTCTTATGTTTGCATGACAATATGGTTGAAGAAACTTGAAACGACCGCACTTTTTTTTCTTTTTTTACACATACAATTACGGAATATTAAATGCCTATACAATTAACATTCAACCAGTAATTATACAACGGCCACGAAACCTAACAATTCTACAGGTTCTAGCAATTACCGCAAAAGCTACTAAACCACAAAACTACCGAGTCCTAATCATCCTCTCCTCACTGCTTCGATTCCACGATCACGTCTTATCTTTATTTACATCGACAAAAGTGATGCATCAACATTTGGTAAACCAAACGCTGTGTGAGATTGATCCTCCCAACAACAGATTATATGAAAGCCACACGCAATTCAAACAACCGCAACAACACGAAATAATAACACCACATATTACTTCAAATAATCGATTACCAATTCAAACTCCATGAAAAGCAAATCAGTCACCAACCAAAACATGAATTAGTCTAACAACTATTCACACACGGGTACTGTTCACCGCTCACAAGTCTGCTTCACTAACGACACAACTCTGCCGCCTAAACATCTTGTTTCCTTAACACACAAATGGCCAACGACCAACAAGCCTACAACAATGGAACTTCAACAAGGCAATACCCCACACTAAGCAACAAGAGAACACTCCCAATAAGCCATGGAATCACCAAGAAACCACAAGACACAATTCACCAAGCAAAGCACATGAACACAATCAAGCTTTCAAGGCACAAACAACAACAAATCCATGGTTCCCTAACCACCAAAAGCTTAGTAAAACTCACTAAAGCTTCCCAAGTGACGCATGGAATTCACCAAGAACCCACGAAAATCACAATTACCAAATCAAACATAAGAACTCACAATCAAAGCTTAACAAGGCACAACAAGAACAAATCCATGGTTCTCTAACCACCACAAGCTTAACAAACACTCACTAAAGCTTCACAAGTGACCCATGGAATTCACCAAGAACCCACAAAAATCATAATCACCAAATCAAGCATAAGAACTCACAACCAAAGCTTAACAAGCACAAATTCATGGTTCCCTAACCACCACAAGCTTAGCAAGCATTAGATGGACCTCTACAAGCTCAAGAAAGACCACACCTCCTCCTCAAAAGCCACTGCCATAACTAGCTCCAACCCACTATTTTTTCGAAGCTTCCCAAGCTTCTCACACACAAGATCATAAAGATCCAAGCTCCTCAAGCTCACAAAAAAAAATCCTTTCTCTTCTTCTTCTCTCTTAGCTCACAAGCTCAAGAACTCTCTCCCACTCTCTCAAACACAAAAATGGCGAGCCAACAAGGAGAAGGAAGAAGAAGAAGCAAACTTGACTTTTGCCACTACTTTGAGAAAAACTCCACAACTTTCGAAACGACTTATGACACCCCCAGAAAAAATCTAAATTAATTATTTCAACCCCATAATTAATTTCTCTAGACTTGGCACGCCCGTGTAATAACATGCTAACCCGAGAAAACTCCTAATCTCCGTGGTATTCCTCGGCCTCGGCCAAGCACTAATAGCCTCAACCTTCTCTAGATCCACCGAAACCCCCTCCGCAGAGATAACATGGCCCAGAAAACCAATCTCCCGTTGCCAGAAGTTACACTTGCTCAACTTAGCAAACAGCTTCTGTTCCTTCAGCTTCGCAAGAACCACACGCAGATGCACCTTATGCTCCTCCAGGCTCTTCGAATACACCAAGATATCATTGATAAAGATGATCACAAACTCATCTAGATACTCCTGGAAAACACTGTTCATCAATCTCATAAATGCAGCTGGTGCATTTGTCAACCCAAATGGCATCACCACAAACTCGTAGTGGCCATAACGAGATCTGAAAGCCGTCTTTCGGATATCTATCTCATCGATAAGAATCTGATGATATCCCGATGCCAAGTCAATCTTGGAGAACAAGGTAGCCCCTCTCAACTGATCCAACAACTCATCAATCCGAGGAAGAGGATACTTGTTCCTCACTGTGACTCGGTTAAGTCCCCGGTAGTCAATGCATAACAAGAACTCTCTCCCACTCTCTCAACCACAAAAATGGCGAGCCAACAAAGAGAAGGAAGAAGAAGAAGCAAACTTGACTTTTGCCACTACTTTGAGAAAAACCCCACAACTTTCGAAACGATTTATAACACTCCTGGAACAAATCTAAATTAATTATTTCAACTCCATAGTTAATTTCTCTAGACTTGTCTAAGATTCATAAACTCAAAAAAACTTCCAAATTATTTAAATTAATTAATTTTCGAAACACGGGCGTTACAGATTTAGTAAAAGATCATATCAACACACTTCAGCATACATTATGTCTATATTTTTTGAGTTAATTGGAGAAATATGGACAGTTTACTATAACAAGTTTGCTAAATAGATACCTTTTACTGTGTCTCTAATAGAGCTCTTGTGAGATAGAATCAGTTAGTGGATTTGTGTAATTACTACTAAAGACATACAATCAAATATCCATGATTGTTAGAAAACTTTATATGAGGAAGAGTCTTTCATGTGTATAATAATTATTAGTTGGTTTACGTAAATAACAAACCTAATAAACAAATTAGGAAGCTGGACAAGAGGGAAACATGTGTATTTTTGAGAGAATAAGAGAGAGAAATATTTATTTACATCCATTTCTTTTTTTCCATATTTTCTCTCAGATCTTCTATATCAATTATAAATATTTTGTTTTTTTTCCATATCAAAAAAATCTCTATTTTTATCTATAAACTAACATGCATTTTGTTATATAATTTCAAAAATACTTTTTTATAAATTATGAATATATATTTCTTTAGCATATTGGTGTACACCTTTTAAGTATACACATTTTGTATCATACACTTAGAGTACACTTTCTTTCTTATATACTTCAGTATCAATACTCTCTTGTACATATTTCTGATATGTGCTCACAGGTGTATAGAGTGTGTCGTACACTCAGGAGTGTACAAAGTCTGTCGTACGCTCACAAGTGTACACCGTTTGTATATCGAGGTGTATGTCGCTCTATACTGTTGATATAGAACAAGTGTACATAATGTAAGTGCACAAAACATGTCGTACACTGACAGGTGTACAAAGCATGTCATATACTGACAGGTGTACATAGCGTGACGTACACTCACGAATATACAGAACGTGTCGTATACTCACGAGTATGAACCATTTATATATCAAAGTTTATGTCGCTCTACACTGTTGATATATCAAAGCGTACACCATTCTAAACGTACAATATTCTAACCGTATATCTATGTATATTATTTTATTTGTATATTAATATATCATATTTTGAAATATAAAAAAATTATACTCTTTAGATTCAGAAAAATATAATAAACATTTAAAGTTTAATGATAAGTAATTTTTTGTCATGTGTTTGCAATAATAAAAAAAAAATTGAGGGAAAAAATTAAAAAATGGCTAATAAGAGAAAGAGAGAGAGAGAGAGAGAGAGAGAGGGAGAATTTTTTAATTTTAAAAGACAATAGCATTTTGACGGAAGAAAATAAAAAGAAAATGACACGTGTAATGGCATGTGTATGTAATTAATTGAATTATGAAAAGGCAATAAAGAACTCAATGACAATCTCTTGTAAATAATCTGATTTGAAGAGGGTGTCTTAGTACATGGAAAACATAAACAATTGCTTAAATAGTAAAAACTGTCTATTTAGCCAATTTGCTATAGTAAACTGTCCAATTTCACAATATCTTTCAAAAAAATGTATAAATGGTCAATTCACCCTATTTTTTCCTTTACATATCTTACATTAAATATATGATTAAAAATGGGCTAATTTTTATAATAGCCTAAATCTAGATTTACTTTAGGAAAATAACTGTGTCAGAAAATTTGGATAAATAATGTTTTTTGACGGTTGGAAAACAAAAACATCCTCAGAAAATTTGGTAAAAAAATAGATGGATTGAGTTAGCATGCATTATGTTTAAATAGCATGATATCCTTTATAATATAAAGCACATGTCACTTCACCAATAGAAGCATGCCACATAGATTTTTTAAAAAACTTTTGCCACATAGATATTTATTATAAATTTCAATCTCATTTAAAAGTATTAAAACTAAAAAGCAGATGAGGAAAAAACTGAAAAAATAACTTCTCATGCTGATTTTTTTTAAATCGTAAAAATAGAAAAAAGAAATTATGTAAATTTTTCATTTTTTTCTTTTTTCCTCAAAAACCTAAAATGTCTCCACTAAACCCTAAATTATCTCCACTACAACATATCTCCATTAACTTCAGATTCAGTTTTTTTTCCCTATAAATGATTTAGGCAATAAATGATTTATTCAGGTTCTCTCTTTGTATTGTTCATCCTCAGTATTCCTCTCTCTTTCTTCTTTCTCTCATCTATATTTTATATTAATCTTCTATTATCATCAGATTTACGATGGCTTTGGATTTTAGTTTAATTTCTAAACTAAATTCTTAAACAAAAAATAAAAGATTAGAGCTCTAATATCTTGGACTTGGTATTTACATCCTAAAGATAAACATGAATCAATTCTAGGCATGCAAAATATTGTGGTGGATCAAAAGGTATTTTGCACATATCATTATTTTGTTTCAGTTTTTTATTTTATTCGTATTAACTCAACATATTTTTGTTTTTTTTGTCACAAGGCCTTTTAACGAAATTAGTAAGATATATTATTCATACTTTGATTTCATTTGTGTTCTCTTTTCCCGATGAAATTTGATAGAGAGAGTATGAGAGTTTTAGATAATTTATTAAAAATTTATATTATTTGTATATATATATATATATATATATTTATCTACAGAACTTGATAAATTTTTGAAACTAAGAAAAATATAGAAAATTCATAAAAAAAAAAAATCTGACATGTCATCCACATTGTGTCACATGTGGCATTCACGTCAGCAGCATTTAATAGCACAGTAACGGTGGGGCATAATTGTGCACAAAACTATAATTTAAGGGTCGATGTTCAAATTATTAATTAATGAGCGTATGTTTTAGCCTACTTTTTAATGAGGGTATGAATTTAACATAGTTATGTTTTGTGGGTATGTAAAAGCCGACTTCTCACACAAACACCACCATCGTGAACAGTTGAAAAACATATTGTCACCGGCGTCTTCCGTTTCATCATTTTTACTCCGTCTCTCTCTTTCTCTTCCCACATAATCTCGGAGAAGAAAGATCGTCAGATCGAAGAAAGGTCATGATTCAAAATACTTCTCGATTACAAAGAAGGGAGATATCCCTTAGCTCAAAGAAGAGAGCTTAATTCCCAGTATAAGGCTTTTTCATAATTTTACACTCGTCTTTCTATCATTGCTTTTCATAGTCTATGTATGGATATGTGATCCACCATTATCAAATTCACGAACTCTCCTTCGATGGTCCATTTTTCCTCATTATTTAGTTATTATTACTCAAAATTTTGGTAGATCTGTGTAGTTCTGGATTTTGAATTCTCAATCGGTAATGGTTGTTGCTGTTTTAGTGGAATTGGTTTCGTTATTTTTCTGGGAAAAGTGGAATTCTCTATTGGGATTTAGGTTAGAACAGTGAAGAACATTAAGTCTCACCTCGTTTATGATTTTTTTTTTAATTTTGGGATTTTTTTGATAACCTATATTAGTATGTATGTTTGTGATGTAAAAATTATAACATCTTAGCTCAGTCGGTAGTGTATCTATGAATTATCGAGGAGGTCGAGGGTTCGAGTTCCGTGGGTTGTGTTTTTATTTATTTAAAAAATGACTTCGTTTTGTAGGTTAACAGAAATTCTAACTGTTGATTTAACTCCGTTCGTTGATGATTTAAATATTTATACTATTAAAAAAGAGGTATTTATGGACTCATTGCCAAACAGATTTTCAAGAGTAGTTAAATGAGATAATTTTATCTCTGCATCCAAACACTATTTATTTCCTTATCTAATATTACAAATACTTATAACCAAACAAGTTTATTTCCTGATCTAATATTATAATTTAATACTATGAATTATGATTCTTCTATCACCTTTTAAATTTTCTTTTTAAATTACTTTGAATGATTATATAATTAATAAATTACTTTTAATTTTATTTTAAAATTACTTTGAATGATTATATAATTAATAAAAAGTTTATATTTTTTTCTGCATATGTTGTGATTCAAATTTTTAAAACCAGACGTATATTACTGAATCGATGATGAAAAATGTGTGTTTTACATTTCACATAGGCTAAAACATTTAGGCAATGGTTCATAGATATATTATTAAAAAGACCAAAATGATTCCAAATACGAAAGAACAATAAGATTTACTTATCATGCATTCAAATTTAAAAATTTTATTCAGTTTAATCGGGTTAATAACATTTATATATGTTATTATGTCCTAAGCTAAAATATCAATTCAATTTGTCTAGCCATGTATATTTTGAATATTGGATACGGGACAAGAACGGGTAATTTAGCTAATGAAAAACATTATCCAAACTATTCCCAATAAAATACTGAACGAAAATTTTGGGTAGCAGAACAGGATCCGGAAAAATGGGTAGATAAATTCAATTCTCAAACTCTCACTAATTTGTGAAGGGTCAACTTTGGGATGGGTATTTTTGAAAAACAAAATAGAGAAATTTTATAAAATATGAAAAATTTAGATAATTTCCAATAGTTTTGTAAAAATAAAAAATAAAAATTTACATCAAAAAATAAAAAACATAAACGGGACATATGGGTATTTCATTCTAATCTCTTACCCAATCCTTATTTGTTGGACTAAAATAAAAATTCTCATCTTAAATCATAACTCCGCATGTAAATACGGGTCTGATTCTATACAAAGAAGGCAAACGTCATAGACAAACAATGAATGTGGTTTTCAAAGAGGGATTTCAGAATTGAGAAAATAAAGATTAGAGGTAAGGGAGCCTACAATTTTTTAAAACATTCTTACATACTTTATATTTATTTATTTTAATACATGTAGTCATCGGATAAATAATCTCATGATTTCTCATTTCTGATACAACAGTTTAATGTTTGGAAATTTTTATGGATTTTTTTATGTTTTGTTGTTTTGCTGCTGATAGATGATGTCGATACATGTTTTGGTTTCCAATTAGTTAAGAATTTTTTTTTTGGACTAATTTAATATCTAAATTGGTAGAATTTTCTCTAAATTATTTCAATGAGAGAAAATGACATGATTGATGTGGCGTACGTTTGAATCAAACAACATAAATTTTTGATTTCTACATGGAAAATACTACAATTCAATGTTGAAACCACATTAAATATATTATAAACCGTAAGGAAACAAAAAACCACAAAAATATATTAAAAACCAAAATAGAAATATTTATAAACAATAAAGAAAAAAAGCAAGTTCAAATTCACAAAAAATAAAAAAATATTTATAAAAAAGAAAAAATTTAAAAAGTACAAATTTATATAAAAACAATTGACCCGCGGTGTACCGCGGGTTCAAATCTAGTGGCATTTTAAAAGTTCATGTTTTAATCGTCCACTTTTTGAAAGTTCATGTTGTTTTTGACATTTTTCCCGATAAATTGGTGGGATAAATAAAAGTTTAGCGTAATAATATAAAATTACATAAAATTTGTATTAAAACATAACAAAGTTCAAAAAAAACAATCCAGTGAAATGAGCTTAACTGATAACAAAGTTTTTTGTTTTAAGCATAAAATAAAAATGAATGACATGTAATAATTATTGGGGTTAAAATAATTAATTTAGATTTGTTTCGGGCGTGTCATAAATCGAATAGAAAGTTATGGGGTTTTTCTCAAAAGAAGGAAGAAAAGTTGGAGTTGCCTTCTTCTTCTTCTTCTTCTTCTTCTCTTGGAGCTTGGTTCTTAAAGGAGCTAGAGAGTTGGCAGCTTGGGAGAAGCTTAAAGAGGAAGCTCTTGGAGCTAAGGTTTTTGGGCGGAAGTAAAAAGAAGAGAAGGGAGGTCTTCTTGAGCTTGGGGGAGTCCATCTTAGGCTAGATCCATCCTATCTAAGGTGAGTTGGGACCAAAGGTTATCATTTAAGCTTGTGTGGGGGCTTAGGGAGTTTGATTTCTTTTGGTTGGTTTCCAATTTTTGGTGAAGCCTTAAGGGTGTTTTCTATGCTTGTGATGTTTAGAGAACCTTGGTTTCGTGCTTGTGGTGCTTTATTGAGCTTTGATTGTGAGAATCTATGCTTTATTTGATGATTGTGATTTTTGTGAGCCTTGGTGAATTTTCAAGAGTCATTGTAAAGCTTTAGCTAGTGTTTGCTAAGTTTGTGGTGGTTAGAGAACCATGGTTTGTGTTTGTTGTGCCTTGTTAAACTTTGATGGTGATTTCTCATGCTTAATTTTGGTGGTTCTGAATTTTTGTGTGTTGTGGAATACTATTCATGCTGTAGAATACTATTCATGCTGTGAAAGTGTGTTTACTATTCATGATGTGAAAGTGTGTTTACTTTTCATGCTGTGGAATACTATTCATGCTGTGAAAGTATGTTTACTATTCATGCTGTGAAAGCATGTTTACTATTCATGCTTTGAAAGTGGGTACTATTCATGCTATGAAAGTGTGTTTACTATTCATGCTGTGAAAGTGGGTACTATTTATGCTGTGAAAATGGATACTATTCATGCTATGAAAGTGGGTACTATTCATGCTGTGAAAGCGTGTTTACTATTTATGCTGTGAAAATGGGTATTATTCATGCTGTGGAAGTGTGTTTACTATTCCTGTGTTGTTTAGCTTTTCTTAGTTTGGAAATTGCTATTTTGTTGTTGGAAATTTTAATTGGTGTTAATTAATTCTTCGTGTTGTCTTGGTTATTAAAAATTGCTTGGTGCTTTTTAATAGCTTGTTGTTGGGAGGATCAATCTCACTCAGCGTTTGGTTTACCAAATATTGATGCATCACTTTAGTCAATGCAGGTAAAGATAAAACGTGATCGTGGAATCGAGGCAGTGGTTCTAGGATAGATTGAGTGTTGCATGGGGTCATAGAATCATCCTTTTCGAGCCTTGTGGGATTCCACAGTGAGTTATCTTTATTGTGATGATTGTGTTTAGTGTTTTCTTAGTCCTTGCTTCTACATGTGCAGATGGTTAAAGAGCGTGGTAGAGGTCGTGGCCGGGGTAGAGGTCATGGCCGTGTGTCGGATGAGCGGGTCAAGGAGTCGCATGCGAGTCAGGTGGGGCTGAGGGTGTTGCTGGCATGAGTGCCCGTGTGGCTGGTGTTCCAGCGGGTGATGCGGGTTTAGCAGCAGGTGCTGCGGGTTTTGCAGCGGGTGATGCTCAAGCCAGAAATGACCGTATTAAGAATCTTTTGACGAGGTTATTGAAGCGGTTTTCAAAGAGAGTAACGGCTCAGGCTAATGTGGTTCCGGTGGTTATTGAGGTTCAGCCTCAGGTTACAGCTGCGGTTACTGGGGAGCTCCCATCCTACCTCAGGATGATGGAGCAGATGCAGAGGATAGGCACGGGATTTTTCCCTGGAGGTGCTAATCATGAGGACACGGATGCGTGGTTGAGAAGGATAGAGAGGAATTTCCTCTCGAGTAGGTGTCCCGTGGGATACCAAGTGGACATTGCAGTCTATTATCTGGAGGGTGATGCGCATCTCTGGTGGAGGGGTGTGGCAGCCCGGAGAGTTCACGCCGATATGGCTTGGGCGGATTTTATGGAGGAGTTTAACTCCAAGTTTTACCCTCAGGAGGCGTTCAACTGGTTAGAGTCGAAGCTTGTGAGATTGACTCAGGGAGATCGGTCGGTACGCAAGTATGAGGTGGAGTTCAAATGGCTCGAGTCTTATGTTAGACGAGTGGTTGAGAGTGAGTCGGCCCATGTGCAGAGATTCCTGATGGGTCTTAGGGTTGACTTGCGGAACCGTTGCATGGTTAGGGCTTTTTGTACGGTTGAGGAGTTGGTTGAGACTGCGGCATTGCTTGAGGAGTGTCTGAATGATGAAGTTGTAGCAGTTACATCGAGTATTCAGGCGAGATCCATGCCGCAGCAGTCCGGTCTGAGCAGAGGCGGTAAGCCGATGCAAGGATAGAAGCAGAAGCAGAATGGCGCTTTGAGTGGCAGTCGGGGTGGTCAGGGTTGCTTCGGATGTGGGAGCATAGATCACAGAGTGGCGAGCTGTGCTAGAAAAGGCGAGGTGTTTTCACTACAAGGAAGCGGGCATATTAGACCTCAGTGTCCCAAGCTGCGGCAGAGTGAGGTCACAGTGGTGTAGTCCGTTAGGCCGGTGGCAGCATCGCCTCGAGTGTATTCCATCGTCGAGTCAGAAGAGCTGAGTTTCAGGCAGATCACAGGTATTTTCTTAGATTCATCTAAGTTTAATTATGTGTTGGAGAATTTGGTTGCTTGTTAGGGTGTTAAGGTTCTAGGCACATGTGTATGTGCAGGGACCTTGTGTGGTTGGGGGTGTTGAGTGTCATGTGTTGTTTGACACGGGAGCATCGCATTGCTTCGTTACTCCATAAATAGCCGAGAAGGCTAATGTTCGAAGCGAGCCTAGTGTGAGTTTGGGTTCGTGGAGGTTGCAAGAAGAAAGCTCCTGATGATTCACGGTCGGGTTAAAGACGTGGATGTTCAGGTAGCAGGAATGTCTATGCCTGCCGATTTGATTATCTGCTTCGTGGAGCTGTACGATGTCATTTTGGGAATGGATTGGCTCGGAAAGTTCAGAGCGCATCTGGATTGTCACCAAGGGCATGTCGAGTTTGACAGAGGCAAGGGGAGGTTGGTGTATCAGGGGGTGAGTAGCAGATGGGGGAGTTGCTGAGTAAGGGGTTTATACACCCGAGTACTTTACCATGGGGAGCACCGGTGTTATTTGTAAAGTAGAAGGACGAGAGTTTTTGGTTGTGCATTAACTACCGGGGACTTAACCGAATCATAGTGAAGAACATGTATCCTCTTCCTCGGATCGATGAGTTATTGGATCAGTTGAGAGGGGCTACTTGGTTCTCCAAGATTGACTTAGCGTCGGGATATCATCAGATTCCTATCGATGGGGTAGATATCTGAAAGCCGGTTTTCAGATCTCTTTATGGCCACTACGAGTTTGTGGTGATGCCATTTGGGTTGATAAATGCATCAGCTGCAATTGTGAGATTGATGAACATTGTTTTCCATAAGTATCTGGATGAGTTTGTGATCATCTTTATCGATGATATCTTGGTGTATTTGAAGAGCCTGGAGGAGCATCTGCGTGTGGTTCTTGCGAAGGTGTGGGAACAAAAGTAGTTTGCTAAGTTGAGCAAGTGTAACTTTTGGCAGCGGGAGATTAGTTTTCTGGGTCATGTTATCTCTGCGGAAGGGGTTTTGGTGGATCTAGAGAAAGTTCGAGCCATTAGTGCTTGGCCGAGGCCGAGGAATGCCACAGAGATTATGAGTTTTTTCAGGTTGGCAGGTTATTATCGGTGGTTCGTTAAGGGTTTCGCGAGTTTGGCTAAGTTTATGACGAAGCTGACGGGAAAAGATGTTCCTTTCGTGTGGTCCTCGGAGTGTGAGGAGAGTTTTGCAAAACTGAAGACCTTGTTGACTAGTACTCCAGTATTGGCGTTACCTGATCCGGGCGAGCCTTACGTGGTGTATACCGATGCATCGGGAGTTAGTCTTGGCTGTGTATTGATGTAGCGGGGGAAGGTTATTGCCTATGCTTTCCGGCAACTGCGGAAGCATGAGGGCAACTACCCTACCCATGATCTTGAGATGGCTGCGGTGGTTTTCGCTTTAAAGATTTGGAGATCTTATCTTTATGGTGGAAAGGTGCAGGTGTTCACAGATCATAAGATCTTGAAGTACATTTTCACTCAGCCTGAGTTGAATTTGAGAAAGAGGCACTTGAGGGAGCTAGTGGCTCATTATGATCTGAAGATAGCTTACCATCCTGGTAAGACTAATCTGGTTGCGGATGCGTTGAGTCGAAAGCGGGTGGCTTTGGCTCGGAAGCATGAGGTTGAGTATTTGGTGAGCGAGATTAGCACATTGCGTTTGTGTGTTGTATCTCAGAAACCTTTGGGCTTAGAGGCAGTTAATCAGGCGGATCTTTTGAGCAGAGTTTGGCTGCCTCAAGAAAAAGATGAGGGCTTGGTTAAGGCTTCGAGAGAAGTGGGTTCTGAGTATCAGGTATCTGCGAATGGCACTATCCTTGTGAGTGTGAAGGTATGCGTACCTTTGGACGAGGATTTGAGGCGAGAGATCTGGAATGTGTTTATTGTGTGTTTGCAAAATTCTTTGATTTCTTAAATGTCTTCGAGTAATTATCATAATGATTTGCGGAAATGGATGTATGAAAGAATTGATCAGACAACTAGACAAGTCTCAGATGCATTCATGGAAGAACTTAAATATTTCATGATTTTTGCTAAAAGCCATGACTTATATATTCAGAAGCAGAAAATGTTTTGTCCATGCATTAAGTGTGAGAATAGAAAGTTTTTTGATGAGGAGACAGTTATTGGTCACTTATACAACAGAGGGTTTATGGCCAACTATTTTGTTTGGGTTGCGCATGGAGAGCACTATGAGACTGATAATCAGCCAGGTTATACTAAGGAAAATATAACCATGAATAATCCAACCTCTTATGTCGAGATGGTAAATGATGCTTTTGATGGACGTACATCATCCAATCATAATATGGAAGAAGAGCCCAATGAAGAAGCCAATAGGTTTTTTAATTTGTTAAATGCAAGCCAGAATCCAATATATGATGGATGTAGAGAAGAGCTCTCACAATTGTCATTGGCGTCTCAATATATGACTCTGAAAACAGATTATAATTTATCAGAGAAATGCATGAATGCCATTGCTCAGATGATGAAAGACTACATGCCCGAAGGCAATAATGCCCCTGCCTCAATCTGGGTTTGCCTTACATGAAGATTGATGTGTGTAAGAAAAACTGTATGATTTTCTGGAAAATGATGCAGATCTAGAATGTTGTAGATTTTGTGGAAGTGATAGATTCAAAAGTGCAAAAATACCGGGAAGCAAGCAAGTTCCATATCAACGAATGTTTTATTTACCGATAGCCAATAGACTGAAAAGATTATACCAATCAAAGAAAAAAGCTTCACTTATGAGATGGCACAAAGATCATTATTCAAGCCATGGTTGTGACGTAATGTGTCACCCATCAGATGGTGAAGCATGGAAACACTTCAACAAGGTATTTCCTGATTTTGCTAATGAGGCTAGAAACATTTATCTTGGTTTATGCACTGATGGATTTAATCCTTTTGGAATGTTTGGCCAAAATTATTCACTATGGCTTGTTATATTAACTCCATATAACCTACCACCTGACATGTGCATGAAAAGAGAGTTTTTATTCCTTACTATTTTAGTTCCTGGTCCAAACCATCCAAAAAAAAGCTTAGATGTATTTCTACAGCCTCTTATAGAGGAGTTAAATATTTTGTGGTGTGATGGAATTTAGTCGTATGATGTATCAATAAAGCAAAACTTCACATTACAAGCTATGCTCTTGTGGACAATCAGTGATTTTCCTGCATATGCTATGTTATCTGGATGGACAATGCATGGTCGTTTAGCTTGTCCTTATTGTATGGGTGATACTGAAGCTTTCTGATTGAAAAAATGGGAGAAAAATATGTTGGTTTGATTGTCACCGTCGATTTCTTCCAAAGGATCATAGTTTACGGCATAACAAGAAAAACTTCAAAAAAAAATTGTGGATTCAGACCCACCAGCAATATATACGGGGGAAGATTTATGGAGTGATCATGTTTTTGGTTTGCCAAAAACAGCCAATTGTGGGGGAAGAGGACATCCAAAAATAGTGGGATATGGTGAAACCCATAATTGGCACAAGCAAACCATATTCTGGGATTTATCTTATTGGAAAAATCTTCTCATTCGCCATAACCTTCATGTGATGCATATCGAAAAGAATTTTTTTGATAATCTCATCAATACACTGTTGAATGTTCCAGGGAAGACAAAAGACAATGTCAATTCCCGTATTGACTTGGCTGAGATTTGCAACCGAAAAGATCCACTTCCATTATTTAGATTATCTCCAGAAGCCAAGATATGCTTATTTGATTGGTTAAAAGATGAAGTTAAATTTTCAGATGGTTATGCATCAAATATATCTTCTTCTGATGGAGTTAAACTTTCTAAAATGAAGAGTCATGATTGCCATGTTTTTATGCAAAGGTTACTTCCAATTGCTTTTGCTGAGTTGTTACCAAACAACATTCATCAAACATTGCCGGGTATGTTTTATAGACATAACTTAAGTTCCATTTACATATAATACTCTGATTAGGTGTCGACTTTGGATAAGAAATAAACTATCATAGCAAACTATGTTGATTATGTAAATTTTTTTTACAAGTATAACATGTTCTTTCATGATCTATGTACACAGAAGTTAGAAAAAGATCCACTGGAAATTATGAAAAATAACATTGTTGTTATTATGTGTAATTTGGAAAAAATATTTCTACCGTCTTTTTTTGATGTGATGGAACATTTGGTAATTCATCTTCCTCATGAAGCAAAACTAGGTGGTCCTGTTCAGTTTAGAAGGATGTATCCGCTTGAACGCTATATGTATCATTTGAAGAAAAAAGCAAAAAATAAGGCTAAAATTGAAGGATCCATCGTGGAACAATATGTGAACGAGGAAATTTCTGATTTTAGCTCTTATTATTTTGAATCGCATATCCAAACCAAGAGTCGCAATGATTCTCGCAATGATGATTGAGGTGTCGCATATGATTATTCATATTCAGATATTCCCGAAATATTTTTACAGGGTGGAAGAGGTAGTGGTAAAGCTGAGGATATTTGGTTAGATTCTAAAGATTACAAGCGTGCACATTCATATTTCATTTTGAATTGTGGTTATCTACAACGTTTTGAAAGGTACACCATGTCTCTAATTTAATTTAATATTTTTTTAATATATCTCTTATAATCGAAGGTTCAATAAGTTCACATGTTAGAATGATGAATGATGAATTTAGGATTGTTACCAAAACACAATCATAATACTATTAAAAGAAGTAAATGTGAAGTCTGCATAGAATCAAAATATTCAAGGCATTCTTACAAATCTATGGAAAAATAAAATGAGTTACTTGGATTGATACATAGTGATCTATGTGATTTTCAATCAACTCCAAGTCGTGGAAGAAAGAATTATTATATTTCTTTTATTGATGATTATAGTAAGTTTTGCCATATCTATTTGATTGATAAGAAAGATGAGGCTTTGAATATGTTTAAGAAATTCAAAGCAAAAGTTGAAAATCAATTAGATAAGAGAATAAAGATTCTTATATCTGATCGTGGTGGAGAGTACAAATCAAATGAATTCTCAGATTTTTGTTCAACACATGAAATTATTCATCAAACTACAGCAACTTACACTCCAATGCAAAATGGAGTTGCCGAAAGGAAAAATAGAACGCTTAAGGAAATGATGAATTCCATGTTAAACAATTCTGGTGCACCACTTAGCTTATGAGGTGAAGCTGTTCTCACAGCAAATTCTATTTTGAATAATGTTCCTCATAAAGAGTGATAAAACCCCATATGAAAATTGGAAAATAGAACCCCTTCATATAAAAATGTGAAAGTGTGGGGTTGTCTAGCGAAAGTTCAGGTACCTTTAGCGAAGAGAACTGTTACAGGACCAAAAACGGTTACAGCAGAAAACAATGCTGCGTATAGATTTTTGGTACATAAATCTGATAATGTTGAGGTAAAAGTAAATACAATTATTGAATCAAATGAGGCTGAGTTCTTTGAAGATGTATTTCCATACAAAGAGCCAAGAAATACAAGTACTAAACGAGTATGTGAGGTAGATGAAATCACCTCAAAGGTTCAAGAAGAAGTAAAAAGGCAAGAATCTCTAAAGATTTCGGTACTGATTTTATGATGTACTTGAGTGAATATGAGCCGCAAACTTATAAGGCTGCAATTGAATCTTCATAAGCACCTTATTGGAAAGAGGCTATTCAAAGCGAAGTGGAATCCATTATGAATAACCATACATGGGAATTGGTTAATTTACCACCTGGAAATAAATCAATTGGATATAAATGGATATTCACAAAGAAGTTAAGGCTGGATGGAACAATTGAGAAATATAAAGCAAGATTAATGGCGAAAGGATTTCGTCAAAAATAAGGTCTTGATTTCTTTAATACATATTCTCCAGTAACGAGAATTACTTCTATTAGATTGCTAATATCAATTGCTGCCATATATGATTTAGAAATTCATCAAATGGATGTCAAAACGATATTTTTAAATGGTGAATTAATGAAAAAATATATATGTACAACCTGAAGGCTTTATAGTCAAATGTCAAGAAAACACAGTTCCTAAACTTGTTAAGTCACTGTATGGACCTAAGCAAGCACCAAAAAATGGCATGAGAAGTTTGACAATACAATGAAGTCATATGGTTTTACCATAAATGAATGTGACAAGTGTGTTTACATTAAGAAAACTAAAAATGATACGATCATTGTATGTATATATGTGGATGATATGTGGATGATATGTTGATAATGGGAACAAGTAAAGACATTATCAATATCACAAAAAAAGATGTTGAGTGACAATTTCAAAATGAAAGACATGGGACTGGCTGATGTAATTCTTGGAATTAAAATTAAACGAGAACCAAATGGTTACTCACTTACTCAATCTCATTATGTGGAGAAAGTTCTAAAGAAATTTGGTTACTTTGATGATAGACCGGTAGTTATTCCGTTTGATCCAACCTACAAGCTTTCAAAGAATGAAGGAGAAAGTGTGTCTCAGTTAAAATACACACAAATAGTTGAAAGCCTCATGTTCATTACAAATTGTACAAGACCAATTAAGTCGATATTCAAGTAATCCAAATAGAGAACATTGGAATGCTTTAATAAGAGTATTGAGATACTTCAAGCATACAATTAATTATGGTCTATATTTCACAGCATTTCATTCTGTGTTAGAAGGATATAGTGATGCAAATTGGATTTCTGGAAGTACATATAGTAAATCTACAAGTGGTTATGTGTTTACACTTGGTTGTGGTGCTGCGTCTTGGAAATCATCTAAACAAACATGTTGATATGCTCAAATTTACCCTTAGAGCAACTCTCTCAAATTAAGAGATCATTATAGTACTTATAGATCGAATCCACAAAGACTATGGGCTTCACACAATAGATGTATCAATTTCGAATAAAGCGAAAAAAACAAAAGAAATAAAAGTAAAGCGATGCAATAGCAAATAAACGAAAGCAGATGGGGTGTAAGTTCAATATGAGAAAGTGCTAGACCTATGGAATTCAATTCAGGTAATTCATAATTGCGAACTGGACGTGTTCAATTTAGGATGCATGTATGACCGGTTCTTAAACTCATAACACAGTGATATGATAATTTAACTCTCGCTGCAATGATAACTATACTTAAATCACAGAATTCCAAATCTCTTTGTAAACCCTAATGATAAAGGATGCATTAATGTCAGGTATGATATGTTCACAAAATCCCTAAACCAAATCTCTTTGCGAGTAGACTATTGTGCTCATCTAAGATTAGTTCAAGATATCAATAACACTCTCATGTATATTAAATATCCCAAGGTTCTAGATTCCAAGTGATCAATCCAGATCTAGTGTAAATTCAAATCTAGATGAAGAACAATTATGATAATCCTAATATGTTATGCTTTGACTAAAGGCCTACCGAAAGAGCAAGTCGTATTTACTTCGAGGGAGATGGGTCTCAAGCCAACACAATGAGTCACTACTTGGCGAAAACCTAACCTAGCAACATTGGACATCCCATGGTCTAGGTTCAATAGGCAAACTGGTTGGGGAAGACTCAAGGAAGAAAATACACATTTCTCATTCCTATGAAATTTAAAGTGTATTTCTGTTGATGTTTAAGGGATGAATATTATATTCTTAATAACGTTAATAGCTTTTCTATAAGTGAGATATAACGGAATATCCTTAATTAACGTTACCTTTATGAGAGTGGTGTCGGGTTGCACCTATGAGAATTGACATGGCTAAATTCCCTAGAGCTCTCACGAAGACAGGATATGTTCAGGACCAAAATGAACACAGCCATATAAACTAGAAATGAGCTGATGATATATGTGTTTCACTTATTGTCTCAGTTTACTATAAAACATGGTTAATTCAAGACTAAAGTTCATTACCCACAAAGTAAATCCGATAAGTTGATACTAGGAAAGGTTCAAGTCCAAAAGACACCTTTTGCGATGCATATTGATTCTACTTTCTCATAAACACATGAGATTATTTTCTATTCAAATGTGGGGTATTCTTGAGTTTGAATAGAAAATGTGGGGTATTGTTGGAGTTTAATTTAATTAAACTTATAGAAGAAAATGTGTCTACTCTTTGTTGTTTAAAATTCTTTGTGGACTAAAGTCTTCAATTTGATTTTCTTTCCTTGCGGTGAAACCTTTACCAATAAGATGAGCTTTATATCTTTCAGTGTTACCTTTAAAGTCGTGTTTACTCATAAAGATCCAATTAGAGCCAACGATATTGAAACCCTTAGGCAACTCTACTAAGTCTTAGACTTGATTATCACCTATGAACAATTTCTTCTTTCGTGGCAGTTGACGACTCACAAGACTTGTCACTTTCCATAGCTTTTCCAAATGTGCCCGGATCTTCATCAAAGGCTTAAGTCACATTTACTTTCAACAACGTAAACCATATAGTCATTTGTAATATCATATCTTTTTTGTCTTACAAATTGCCTTAATGATTATGTAGTGACAAGTTCATTAACCGTACTTTCATATAGCAGAGTTGGCACATCATCATGTTGTGCTATTGTATGATTTGATTGTACTGAAACAATAGGAACAACAAACTTTGCAACAATAGGTGAAAGGACTCAACTCGAATTTGTTAAATGGCCAACTTTCTTGGTTCACCATCATATACGAGTGTGTATTAACTCAAGAAGTTGAGTACTTATTGTAGATTGTTTCTTTGCAATGTTTTTAGTATGTTTTCTTTAATGCCATTAATACATAAATTTATGTCACTAAAATCTATTTGAGGAAGCATCGGCTTAAAGAAGCACTATGGATAAAATAAAATAAAAAATGAGTTTGATCATTAGATCAAAATTCAAGCATAATCTGCTCTGATACCATGTAGAGATGATGAGAGAAGTAGAATCGGAAGACTGTTATTAGTCTCTCATAATAATAGAAATATATGAGATCAACTTATATAGGGGTGAATACAAATTATGAATACTAAGAGACACAATCAAGAAGAAGATGAGTCTATGGAAGAGATTCAATGAATTGTGAAAGACAAAAAGACAAGTCAAAGAGAGTAATAACTTTGAGTAATAACATTGCACATTATACTAACACTACTAACGTCAGAAAACAATAAATATGTCGAATTTATATTTGGAAAATCAGAAAACCAATACATAATTACATGCCGTTAACTTTAAAATGAAAGGAGAAAAAGAGGACGTTGCCCATTATTTAGATTAGGTGAATACCCACACAATGCATGGATCTCTGTTTTGTCAAATTTATTTATTAAAATTTATTTTGACCATGAGATTAACATTCTTGGAAAATAACTGTTACTCTAGAAAATTATCTATGCCGAGTCTACGGAAGAGATACAAAGACAAAAAGACAAGTCAAAGAGAGAAATAACTTTGATTAACAACACTAATTATACTAACACTGCCAACGTCAGAAAACAAAAAATAAATCGAATTCATATTTGGAGAATAAAAAAACAATACATAATTACATGCCGTTAACTTTAAAATGAAAGGAGGAAAAGAGGACGTCGCCTATTATTCAGACTAGGTGAATACCCACACAATGCATGGATTTATGTTTTGTCAAATTTCTTATTAAAATTTATTTCGAACATGAATTTAATATTTTTGGAAAAGAACTGTTACTCTAGATAATTATCTCTGTCAAGGGTACCATTAAAACCCAAACGACATGTGAATCTTGTGAGAAAATGAATTGCTAATTTAGGTTTTATTAAATTAGATACATTTGCTATTGAATTGGCTCTCAACTCGAGGAGCTCGAACAATTGCGTGATCGCCTCAATTCCAAAGAAGCTCAAGTCCTCATCGTTGTTGCCATGCATAATCCCATTCGAGGCTAGGCCTCTACCTCAGAAGAGAGTCACCAGTCGCTTCTCCGAAGACTAATGCAAAACGGAACCACTACAGTGGATAAATTCTCACCCGGCGGCACGAGAACCACAAGGGCATTTATTCAACACCAGAGACCCCACTGTAGTAGATTCACACATAGTGTCCCTTGCCGTATCAATAACCGCTGTTGAAACCGTCGAAAACAAAATCCAAGACCAAAAGCAAAGGATGATGCGGAGGAACCACACCGGATATCAATCCCACGAAACCACCCCAAACCAAACAAAGTTGGTGAGGCCCAAAACCCAACGTAGACATAAATTTTTAAAAAATAAACATGAGAAAAAACATCTTTGACACATACTTATTATTGAAAACTTCCATCAGATTTTCACTCCATATTTTCCCAATCTTTTCCCCGTCGTTCAAGTTTTCTCACCAGATATAGCAGTTAAAATAAAAAAATTCAATGGTATAATAATACAAAAAATTATAATGGTTAGTTGCTTATATGAATCTTAGCTGCAAACATACTCAAGTAGCTAACCGACTATAGATTTTTTAACACCTCTTTGTAAACCATATTCATAGTTTTTTTGTAGTTTTGTATATTTGACTACAATTAACACCTTAAGTCCTTTCTTGGAAATTACTCTAGATACTGCAACTTAGAGTTATCCACGTGAAAACACGGCCTAGGAAAACAGAGACCAAAGTTTTTTTCCAAAGATTTTCCTTGGCTTTTGTTGGTGGTCATAGCGAACAAAACAGCTATGGTCAACTTTCCTCTACGCATTTTGAAAGATAGATCTTAATATCTGATGGTGTTATTAATAGTCTAGGAAGAAAAACTTTATTACCAACTCTTTATCATGTTATCACTCTAGCTTCCACAATAAACTCAACAATTTTTGTAATTTGTAGCCTTGTTCCATTCATTAAACTTCCTCGCCTCTAGGATCTATTTTTCTAAGCAGCATAATTGGACAACCAATCTTCAGTCTTAGGGTTTGAAAATCCACTTATCTTAATATTGTTCAGAAAATTTGTAGTCAAAACATTATTGTTTACATAACTTGTGTCTGAAGGATCTATGGTATCCGAACTTAAGGAGACTCTTTCCTCACCTATAACGAAAAGAAACTTGAGTTAGAAAATAATAAATAAAAACTGTAAAAGCCAAAGTGATTTTAATATGTACTAACCTTTCAAATTGTCAAGCATATACAGACTTATGATATAGACATCTTCATTGGTGGGACATAAATTGCTCTTTGTTGATATAATAAAGGATCATTGTTTTCTTCTAACAATTTAGAATCTCCATAAACCTCTTTGGTGATCTATTCAGTATGATCAGTTGACTGAGTAATAAGAAACTATTTTGGTTTATCTATAAAAGCCTCTCCACAATTAGGCTCTGCAATTTTCTCATCCCCAACATTTAATATCCACAAAAACTCGTTTGTTCAAAAGCAGACGCATATTCTTGGTCAAATTTATCACATGTCGTATCTGTCTAAAAACCCCTTAAAATACAACTACTTTTCTGCCAAAATTTTTGTCCTCGTAACTTCCAATAATGTCACTTAAACTTCTATCCAATGATTCAAAACAATGTCTGCTCATCATTGGTGCTTCTTTTACCAGATCTATTTGATCAGAGACTTTTTGCATTGTATAGGTAGTATATTCGTCTGTATTAATGGGGATACCAAACCGAGAATAAGCTTTCCTCCCACTTGCTAACAATAGAGATGTAATACCACTTGATATAGTTCTCCACATAAATCTTTTACCAGTTCCCCTAAATCCGTAAACAAAAAATACATATTTTTCATTCTTCACCGCATCAAGGATGCCATCACACTCATTCATTCTGCGTTATGTGCTCCAAGCTACAACGCACAAACTCTGGCATGAACGGAACCGACGTCGCCATGGTGAAACCCCACACTCGTCAGGTCAACTTATTGCTTTCATTGATCGTATGGTTCGTAATAGGATATCATCCATAAGATTGCAGGGATCTTCAAGACTTGAAGATGGCCTCCGCTTGTGCTTTAGCACTCGAAGCTAACACAACATTATGACATTGTTTTTTCAATTTTTTTCTATTTTATGGCTAAAACTCTCTAAACAAGGACGCATTTAATATAACACAGGGTTTTGATTGAATACAATTTTACATTCATTCAAAAAAAAAAAAAGGATGCCATCATATATCTTCTTTTGCTCATGAGTCATCAGTTATACCCATTCAACATGCTTACCTTTTAGATAATCACAATTATATTATTTTTCATCAATAATCAATATTATCTGATCAGGTAAAGAAGGCATACAACTATACGCTGCTAGTGAGCTACCTCTACTCCTTCAGAGTTTATTGATCTCTTCAACATATATCTCGTTTTGTACATGTCCTCGTTAGATAATATGAGTTTTGTGAGCTCCTATTATTTTACTAACTTTAAACATTAAAATTAAATAAAGAAGCACATGTTTAGAAGAGAAATAACCTGGATGATAATAAATATCTCTTTTCAAAGATATAATGTCTTTTCATAGTATTCCATTAACATAAATATGATAGTCTGATGAAACCGGCATGTCATTAGTTGAACCATAAGAACACCAACCATGATTTGGAATTAGAGTTCTACCATCACAATTGCATTCCTAGTTAGGGTACGTGATTTTAAGATACTTTGCTCTTTCTCTCACCCACCATCGATATTCTTTTCTCGAATATTTTCCAAATTTTTACGGACATTTGAAAGTGAAGATCTTGTTAGAAAAGAAGATAATATATTCAAACATTTTTCTATAATATTGTGTCCGATACAAAGGAGCACCAACCCAAAAATATATTTTGCTTCTTCAGTCCCACTCTCTGCCGCTTTTCCCATCTGATCTAGGCTCTTCTGCCATTGTTGATTTTGGCTAGTGGGGTGGAACTAATTAAGTAGTCATTTCCTATAAATAGCCTATGGATTACCATTTTTTTGACATCGTTTCATAAACTTGAAAAACATTTGTGCATATTGATGATGATAATTTGGAAAAATATCGACTTGATGTAGCTGTAGATTTTCCAAAACAAATTTATCATTTTCAAGGTCGCCAACCTTTTTCGACATTAATTATACACTTTTTATATTTGTTAAAGAACTGTTGGCAACACATGAAATGATTCCAAGAATAATATCTCTAAGAAGAGATTCAAGAGTTGTGGGCTCTTCCAGTTTTGTTGATTAGTTGAGAGTTTTCTTTGAGAGAACGGTCTAAACTAGAAGAATCCACAGCTCTTGAATCTCTTCATAGATATATTTTCAGAATATTTTTCCATATTGCTAACACCTCTTTAACAGATATAGCAAGTGTAGAATTGATACCAAAAAATTTTGGTGAACTCACAAATGCTAAGTTTGTTTTGGAAAATCTGTCGCTGCATCAAGTTGATATTTTTCTAAATTATCATCTTCGAAACGATGTCAACAAAACGGTAATACAAAGGCTATTTACAGAAAAGACTCATTAATTATTTCCACCCATTAGCCAAAATTGACAACGGCAGAAGGGCCTAGATCAGATGGAAAAAGCGGCAGAGAGAGGGAATAAAGAAGCAAAATACGTTTTTGGGTTGGTGCTCCTTTGTCTCGGAGGTGGTAATGTAGACAAAAGTTTTAATATTTTATCTCATTTGCTAACATGATCTTTGCTTTCAATTATTCCGTTAAAATTTGGAAATCATAGTTTTAAAAGGTAATTATTATTTTTAGTGTTGCAAGATTCATGCAATTATCTTTTAAAACATTATAAATATTAAAATATTGATGTTTCTGAAAAAAAAAACTAAAATAGGAAATTTATAAATAGTATTATAAATGAAAATGAAATCTAATATTTTTTAAAAAAACTTAAATAGCTTAAAGGAAGCAAAAATCATTTTTTCTATTTTATAATCAATGTTTTTCAATATATATTTTTAATATTTTCTTATTGATATTATCCAATTATTTTTCCTAAGCACTACATAATGAAGTGATTTTACCCTTAATTGGCATTTTGTGCATCTAGGGTTCAATCCCATTCTCCTCCTTCCGAGGATTTTGGGTTGCCGGGGATAAACAAAAAAGAAAAGCATGTAATATTTTCATCCACATTCGTAATTTCAAATCAGCATTGCATAGTGCAATCAAAAACCACTTAACCAATTATCAAAACAAATGATCAGAAAGAACATATTTACCTTGAATACGAGATGCCATGTCTAGAAGTAATGTAGTAGATGTGTGCTTTAGATCAGCCACAAGAGATACCCCAAGGACAAATCTAGTCGGGACCGTAGTGGTCTTTCTTCCATTCCCAACAAGACCATTAGGCTTATAGGCTTGTTAGTATCATTTGGATTTAGCACCACCACCTACTCAATCCGATCAAACCAAAATTTACCAAAGTTAAATGCATGGAATATTATTGGTGAGAGTGAACAAAAACTTGGGACGATCCTTTGATACTGTAGCATTGTTTATAAGCAAAGAAGTTCGCTTATAACAGGACCAAAAGAAACATATATACTTCTCCTCATGAAAATTTTGCTTGTCGAGGTTTGAATTAGAGAAAATGATAATTGAAAGGCTCACAAAGTAATGAATATTCCGTATCTATCAAAAACTGCATATATCGATTGATGGTTCTACAATCAAACATGTCATACGAAAGATGCCTACCACGCGAGGAAGACTCAGAATAAGGAATGAGTCAGAGATGGTGTCTGAACAATCTCAGTCGAGATGTCTGAATCTTGAAGCTCTATCTTGTACCTAGGCGTGAGAGCAATTGACAAAATCTAGGGTTTTTAGGAGAGATGGAATTGAGGCTGCGACTTCTCTTTCTCACTTGCTATCTCTCTTTCTCATTCTTTAGAGGTTGGTGGCTTTGAGACTAGATGAAATAAAAGAGAAAACCCTAGTATCTTATTATATAAGTCTTGGTTACTCTCACGAGAGCTCGACACGTGTCAAAATTCTAATTAACAGGATCATGACATGTCAAGTAAAACATCAGATCTCGCCATGTGCCAAATTTGTTATTTGTTAACATAATAATAATATAAATAAAATAAAGCTGTATATCTTAATAGAAAAAGAAAATCAGTAATTTAAAGAAATTAATAATTTGTTAATATTTTACAAATCCTTTATATTATAAAGCACATGTCACCTAACCAATAAAAATCTGGCACATAGGATTTGCTTCAAAATAAATAATTAAAAATAAAATATATCAAACAGAAAAACACAACTTCTTCAGAATTTATTTTTTCTACATATTTTAAAATAAAAAGTTTAACAAAAAAGAGAATTGGGAAAAAATAAACAACTTATTAAAAAAATCCTTAAATTTTCTCACACATCACATCATGATTAATACACGATCATTGAAAATTTAGAACCATCTCAAAAAAATTCAAACTGTTTTATTTACCTATAAAATCTGATTCACATAAACTAATATCCATTTCTTGCTCTCTCTTGGTTTCCATCATTTTATACAAAATATTTTTCATTTGAAGATTCAAGAACTCTTCAATATCATAGTCATGGAAGTTATCATTTTTCTAAATTTCTATCTGATTCAAAAAAAAAATGAGAAAAGTTCAATGTATACCACCACCTCATGTCATTATCCATATACATGTAAGTTAATAATATTCTCATGTTTGCTTAATTTTTATTTGTTGATATTAGCTTTGATTATAAGAGACAATATATCAATATTTAGAAAAACTATCGGTTTTTTTATGTATTCGTTCATTTGTATATAATATTATATTGTTTGGTGATATATCCACCATGTTTATTTTTATTTTCGATATTATTCTTCAACATTTTGTTTAATATGGCTTCAAACATATAATAATTTAAATATCACTATAATTTAGATTTCTGTAGGACGGGTCATAATACTAGTCTTATATATATATGGCATGTGGAAAATAAATATTGAAAGACCATCTCCAATTCTCTATTAGTTAGATACTCTTCAGAATATCTCAAAACTATCATATTAATATTCTTATTAAATTTTTATTATATAGTTAAGTTTTAAATAATAAACCAATTATAAATACACATGTGTTTTTAGAGTCTCTCATTTTTTTGTAGAGTCTCGGTATGGAGAGGTGATTCTCTTTCTTTCCCTTCCTCTTTTCTATTATTTACTAGGATAAATCTCACACGTTGTGTGAGTTTAATATATAGTTTATGTGGAGTTACGAGGCATTTTCACGTGTTCCCCAAATGATGACACTTTCACATTTTTCTAATTTTCTTCTTTTACATCTTTATAACCATTAATTTTCTTTCTAATATAGATTCAAAATTGCTTTAAAAATTATTCCCAAAAATCAAACCATGTTGAATCAAACTCTTTATCTCTACAAAATGTTTTACAATAAACTTTCAAATCAAATACTTAATAATTATAGAAACATATACTTTTAAAATAAATCAACAAACTATATATTAAACCCACACAACGTGTGAGACTTATCCTAGAGTCTCTGTATGGACATGTGATTCTCTTTCTTTCCCTTTCTCTTTTCTATTATTTACTAGGATAAGTCTCACACGTTGTGTGAGTTTAATATATAATTTATTGATTTATTTTAAAAGTACATGTTTCTATAATTATTAAGTATTTGATTTGAAATTTTATTGTAAAACATTTTTTAGAGATAAAGAGTTTGATTCAACATGGTTTTATTTTTGGGAATAAGTTTTAAAGCAATTTTGAATCTATATTAGAAAGAAAATTAATGGTTATAAAGAAAATAACTATAAAAGAAGAAAATTAGAGAAAGGCGAAAGTGTCATCATTTGGGTGACACATGGCAGCACCTCGTAACTCCACAGAAATATAACCTTACTTTATTATATAAGATATTTATATATTTTAAAATTATTTTTTGGAGTTTCAGAGTCTGCGATTTTATGGTTTGATATTTGTTAGCATTTTTAGTCCAAATTAATTTTTTTTGGGTTAGTTAGTTGATTTATTTTAAATATATATTTTCTACTCATTTTAAGTATTTGATTTGAAACTCTATTTTTAAAATTTTTGTAGAGATTAAGAGTTTGATTCAATGTGGTCTAAATTTTGGGAAGCATTTTTAAAGAAATTTTGAATTTATATTAGAAAAACAATAAATAGTAAGAAAAAAAATAAACATTAAAAAAAAAAGAGAAAATTAGAGAAGAGCTAAAGTACTTTAAAATTATTTTGTGGAGTTTCAGATTTTGCAATTTTGTGGCTTGATTTTTTTAGTATTTTTAGTTCTAATTAGATTTTGTTTTGGGTTAGTTTGTTGATTTATTTTAAAAGGATATGTTTCTATAATTTTTAAGTATTTGATTTGAAAGTCTAATTTTAAATTTTTTGTAGAGATTAAGAGTTTGATTCAATGTGGTTTGATTTTTAGGAAGCATTTTTAAAGGGATTTTTAATTTATATTAGAAAGAATATTAATGATTAGAAATCAAATAAATATAAAATAAGAAAATTAGAGAATGGCGAAAGTGTCATCTTTGTGTGGGACATGTGGTAACGTCTCGTAGCTCCACATAATTGTAACCTTATTTTACTATATAAGATTTTTATTATAAATATAAATATTTTAATAATTTGAGAAAATAATAATTAAAATTAAAAATAAAATATTTTTTAGAAGTGACACGTGTTAGTGACGCGTAACTTGAATTTACATGAAACTTTACTATATTAGATTTTAAAAGTAAGATTACATTTATGAGGAGCTCCAAAATAGAGTTACGAGATGCTCACACGTGTTTCTAAATGATCTAGTATAGTAAGATTTATCCAAAGTGTATGCATGAAGCGCTGAAACGTGTCTCATAATGATCTATTATAGTAAAGGTCTCTCCAAAGTGTATCTACAAAATGTGGCCGTGTGTAAGGTTTTTCCAATGTAGAGTTACGAGACAATGACAAATGTCTCATAACGATCTAGTATAGTAAAGTTTCTCAAAAGTGGAGCTACGAGGTGCTCACACGTGTCTCTTAACGATCTAGTATAATAAGATTTCTTCAAAGTGGACTTTTGAACTGTTGACACATGTCTCCTAAGGTTTTTCTAAAATGGAGCTAGGAGATGCTGACAAATGTCTCCTAAATATTTGACATTTGTCTTTTTATTTTTCCTTCTCCAATTTATTTTAAAAATTTCTGACTTTTTTCTAAAAATTATCACCACCTACAACAACCATAATTTACATATGTGAAATCCTTCTTATATATACATTAAATATATATATATATATATATATATATATGAATATTTATAGAGTTCAATAATAATTTAGGAGACACGTGTCAAAGTCTCATAGCTCTACTTTGGAGAAACTTTATTATACTAAATATTTAAGAGACACATGTCAGCGTTTCGTAGCTCTAGTTTGAAGAAACTTTACTAACTAGATCATTAGGAGACACGTGTTTGTGTCTTGTAGCTCCAATTTGGAGAAATCTTACTATATTAGATAAGATATTAGATAAGATGTTATTTTTTGGGTGAAACTTTTAGTAACAATGCGAGCCTTGTATCTTTCAATGTTAATTTTCACATTTAATTTTAAAGATTCATTTAGAACCAACTATCTTAGAACTGTTAGAAAACTCTATTAAATCAGACTTGGTTATCACCTATAGACTTTATTTTTTATTTCGCGGCAATTAACCACTTTTTAGTATGGCCAAAATCTAACCGTATCCATATTTCGGACCATAACCAGACCGTAACTATATAAAATGGTTAAAAATCATAACCGTTAAACGTAAATATATATTAGTTATAATTAACCATAAATTATTAACCATAACCGTTAATTAACCGTAACCGTATTAAAACCATTGGTTAAATGCATGTTTAACCTTAAAATTATAACCGTAACCGTTTTGAAAGAAGAAAAAAGGTAAACAAAATTAATCATAACCGTAATTTTTTGTGTAAACTAAAAAAAACTATTAATATTAATCTCTATTTTAATCATCGATTAGTCGAATCGTATTTAACTGTATATAACCATAACCGTAACTATTTTAACCATGACCGGTTTAACCATAATCGTTTTAATAGTGTATTAAATGGTTAAGATTAAAGAAAAAATATAACCGTAACCTGTGGTTAATTATTCATAATCTTAATAATTGTAACTGTGATCATGCCTACTTTTCAGAATCATCATTCTCCTTGCCTTTTCGGAATGTGTTCGAGTCTTCATCAAGACTTAATTCATATTCACTTTCAACAGCATAAACCACATAATCATTTGTACTGGCATGTTTTCTTTCTTTTACATACCTTTAATGGTTTTTGTAGTACAAATATTCTCTTCATGCTATGTAGCAATATATGTATTACCTTTTTAAGAAATAGATCCCCACAAAATAAAGAACCAAGGCAAATGTTTCTTTTCGCTATATGATAATTTAAGAAAGATATTTATACAAGTTAGCTAAAGCAAGGATTATCAATATACTCGAATTCTAATGTCATCCATCGAAACCGATTCGTAATAGTATAATATTTTATATCATAATTCTTAACTTTAATATGAAGTGTAACTTTATAATTAAACCGAAACACATATATTCTTACGTGCTTCTCCATCAAGTAAGTCATGAATTAGTGGGTTTTCATGTTCTTTCCCACAAAACTTTTACTAAGCGGGGATTTGGATGTCATAGACTCATAGTCGAATGAGCAGCAAAAGGAAAAGAGAAAGAAAAAAAACCTCAAAACGTAAGAAAACAATAGACAAGTTGAAATCATATTTGGAGAATCAGAAAACCAATACATTATGTCGTTAACTTTGAAAGAAAAAAAAAGAGGACGTCGCCTAGTTAATTAGATAATATATCTAATTATCTAAACGTGATTCAAGTCTTAGATTAATGTGGATGTTATTAAATATTAGAAATATTTTTAATTAATAAAAGAAAAGATATAGATTGAAGCAAATTAAGATATAATTTAATTATTAGATATTATCATAGATTAACTATCAAACAACAGTTTATATATATATTCTCACAGATAAAAGAAATAATATTATGTTTACCTAATATCGACTGGTCATAATTGCTACCAAGTATCAATGTCGTTCCGCTCTGTTTGTATCACGTCACGGTTCTGCATCTACTCGAGCCATCCCGTTCCTGAACTCATTCTTCTTCGATGCAATTCATCTTTCAACTTTCGCTGGTTTTCTTCTAAAAAGTCAGAAAACTCACCATTGATTGCTTCAAAAGATAAGATAAACTTGGTGGTGAATAACTTCTCATCTCTAAAATCTTTCAACATTGGAAGAATAAGCTTCAGCAGAGGAAAAAAGTATCTGCTATTGATTTGGCTCTCAAATCGGTGGTGAAGGTCTTTACCGTCTCTAGCAAGCCTAGACTTTTTCAACCTTGGCAGATTTGTTTGCAGAGTGAATGCACTGGCTCTGGTATTCAATAATTTACTTTGTAGATTTCGAAAGGTTACATTAACTGATTAGATAAATTTATTAGGAAATGTTGGTTTGGCTTACATACTTAGCTTTGAATGGTTGTAGGATTTGTATTCTCGGGAAGGAAGATTCTTACGAATGCTCATGTAGTGGCTGATCACACATCTGTTAAAGTAAGAAAGCATGGTTCTCCAACAAAGTACAAAGCCAAAGTTCGAGCAATCGGGCATGAATGTGATTTGGCTGTTTTGGAGATAAATAATGAAGAGTTTTTGGGAGGGAATGAACTCCTTGGAGTTTGGGGACATACCCTCTCTGTACGAAGAAGTGGTCGTTGTTGGCTATCCAGAAGGTATATTTTATAATGATTTGGGATATTAATGAAAAAAACTATGAAATATCGGCCGATCTATTTTAAAACCATCAAATATATTCAAGTAAAAACATGATACTTACGGACTTTTCCAAACATATTACCCTGTTTAATGACTGTAAATTTATTACTTCGATTGATAGATTTTTTAGCTGCTATGTTTCATATACATAAACATATTTTTCCTTAAACATAGTTACTCATCAAATGCAGGTGGTGACAATATATCCATTACAAAAGGTGTTGTGTAGAGAGTTGAACCGAGAGAATATAGTCACAGCGCCACGGAGCTACTGGCAATACAAATAGATGCAGCTATCAACTCTGGAAATAGTGGTGGTCCTGTAATCATGGGAGACAAAGTCGCTGGTGTGGCATTTGAAAGTCTAGACGGTTCTGAAAATATAGGGTGAGTTAAAATATAAATCTTGAATAAATTTGGTTGCATATTTGATCCTGTCTGCAAACAAAAGTTATTTTTTTTATTTTTTTTCTTTTCCTTTGCAGCTACATAATTCCAACTCCAGTAATCAAGCATTTTCTAAATGGTGTTGAAAAAAGTGGTCAAAATGTTAGTTTCTGCTCAATAAATCTAACTTATCAGAATATGGAGAATGCCCATATCCGTGACCTCTTTAAAATGAGCAGTGGAATGACAGGGATTCTCATAAACCGAATAAACCCGCTGTCGGATGCTCACAAAGTTATGAAGAAAAATGATGTCATTCTCGCGATTGATGGTGTTCCTATAGGAAATGACAGTACAGGTAATAGTAATATATATATATATATACATAAGTTTTCACATTTTATTCCTCTTAATAAATCTTCCCCATGTGTTACAGTTCCTTTTGGTAAAGACGAACGTATTACTTTCAAGCACTTGATTTCTATAAAACATAAGTCTTTTCGCTGAATATATATTTATGGTGGAAACAGGTGAAGAAAGTGAATGGAGTGCAATTGGATAATTTGAAGCATCTATGTCAGCTTATAGAGGAATGTTGCACCAAGTATTTGAAATTGGACTTGGAAAAAGATAAGGTTCTCGCCATCGATTATAAATCTGCGAAGAAAGCTACTTCTAAGATCTTAAAAAATCTCAAAATACCTTCGGCCATGTCTGAGGACCTTCAGCCTAAACAGTTGAATAGGCGCCGCAAAGTTCTTCGGCAGAGCAAGAAACATTAAGTCTGGTCATTGAGTCAGCTTCCTATGCAGATTGAGCCCTTCAAGAATTGTAAGATTTTGAAGGAAATTACTTTAACTAAATATATTTTCATCAGTTGTTTGATTTTTTATTTCATTATTTGGTTATTACTAATTCAAAGTACTATTACTATCTACTAATTTTAATAATAGAGGATTATATAACTGTTATTGTAGAGAAAGTGGTAAATGTCTTCGGGAAACCCAAAATTTGGATGTTAAAATGACTCTTCACACTTAATTAAGGCCATGAATGTTTAGTTCTAAAGTGATTTTTAGATTATAAATTTTGGTTTTTAGATTCTAGCTTTTAGATTTTGGTTTTTGGATTTTGCAAAAAATTGAAATAGAAATAAATAGAATTTTTGAAAAATAAAATATCACGTTCAAACTCAAAAAAGTGGTTTTTGATTTTTGTTTAGAAATTTGCAAAAACTCATAGAATCTAGATTCCCTATTTTTTAAGAAATTCATTTTCACATAATCTTGTTTGGATCATTATATGATTTTTGTAAAATAGAAAAAACAAAAACCATAATAGAAACTACTATTATTCATGCCCTAAGTTCTTTTTAAAGAGCCTTAGATGTTCAAGATTAAGGTTCGTCAACATGTAAGACTCGAACTTCAGAAAATCAATGGGACACTTCAACTAGATCTAAAGAAACTTCTTTTGTTTGGTTTAATTTACAATTCTAATACATAAAATTGTGGAAACATTTGGAAAAATACCCTGTTTCAGTTTTTTTATTTGAACAATACCTTCTATTTATTTAGTATATATTTTTTTAATATTGTTATTATTTTACTAAAATACCTTTTTAAAAGTGAATATAATTTTTAGAAAAAATAAATAAAACTAAGGTGCTACTTGTCGTATACTTAGTTTTAAAACAAAATTACTCTTGACATACAAAACAAAAAAAAAAGACTGATACCTTGCACCTTAGTTTTGTTTGTTGATGTTGGAACGTGAACTCAAGAAAAAATGATATATTGTGTAGGCTAATATTGTGTTTATAAATTGTATGTATAATTGAGATAAACTTTATAATATATTTATATTTATCTTTTATTTTATTTATTTTTATGTTTAATTTCTAGAAATTTATCTATATCTTTATCTCAAATCTTTTTTAAAATAATAATAATAATTTTTATTATTTAGAAAATTCGTTTTTATTTATTAAAAATAAATGACATGTAAATTAATAAGAGTAAAATTGTCATATCATATATATAAAATATTAATTTAAAATAAATAAATGAAGAGGGTAGTTTTCAAATTAAAAATCTCAAATAGGGTAGTTTGCAAAAAATCCCTAAGATTGTGTCCGGACATATTAAGGCATATCAATGAGTCAGACCTGCAAAACAAACAAGGCTCCATCTTAGGATAACATCTAAAAATTCTGAGTAACTCATATTCCAAACTTTGTTCGATTGCACTCATATATTTTTGACGAATTGGATAACGAACAAAGTTGTATTCAAATGCAATATCTAAATACAAAACATGATTTTCAAAAGAGAAAATTACCAAAAATGTATCCCTTTGAAATTTAATTTTCAAACAGCTCTTACTGTTTCAAAAACCTTTTCCAGGGATCTGTTTGAAAATAAATTTTCAAATGATGCAAAATAAATTTTTTTCCTTTTTAAAAGGATCAATATCTAGATGCTGAATATGAATGTTGTATATGAATGTTGAATCTAGATTCAGCATTCAAATACACAAATGAATAGGGCAACAAATGTAAGCTATTATAAGAATTAACTTATTTGTTCTACTCTAGTTTAGTAATCATCCATAACAGACCACACTCTTGTGTGGCCACCCCAATCAAAACAGATAAATTCTAAACATACTTTGCACAAATATGATGATTTCTAAGCAAAAAAATTCCACATCAAATCAAACCAAATCAGGAAATGAAAATTGATAGAATGTGGCGTCAGAGATCCTTTAGTCAATGGCTCTACCAAATTACGAAATTCTTTCGTCACTTGGGATGAGAACAGAGTTTGAGTTTGGACATTGCACGAGCTGGCTGTAATAATTCAATCTTGTAGGAAAAATAGTTCTAGTAAACTACAAATTCATGACTTAAAATGAGCCCGCAAATTTCTGTTACAAGAAATATGAGCGGGTGACCATAAAAATGACATTAAGGAAGTTTATAAGTTTTTTGCTTTCGGTTCAACCGTTTTTTTGTGTGTTTGAAACCAGCTTTTTTGTCGTTATAAATTAAACAATGCCGTTTTTTTTGTTTCTGGTTTAACCAGCTTTTTTGTACCAAACCCATCTTTGTAAACCACATCTGTCCGGTATGGGTTAATTAATAAATTATTAAATATCTATAAAAAAAAGGAAATTTATAAGTTTGGCCAGAAAAAAAGAATTTGACACACACAAAAAATAAAATCTTATAACCAAGTCAAGTTTCCTTTTCCCATAACTAAAATCTAGAAGTTCGTTAAGAAAAAGGAAAGTGAGATTTATAAATGAAAGTTTGACAAAAGAAAAATTGTAAAAGTTCGAAACAGAAAATTATGTATATAACACTTCGATTAATATGAACTTTATCGAAAAAAAAGAAGCATAAATCGTTGGAAGGTCTAACAAAGTTCAAAATGTCTTCCGGGTCTGTTCGTTTTCTTATTCTTCGTTCCTCTCGTAGCTTGAGCTATTTTCCTGGAGCAGTAACACCGGGAATAGCCGGTAGCTTTCGCGGTTATTCTTCTGTGTGCGCTACAGAAGAAAAAAACACAAAGGATTCTGCTATTGATATGGCACTAAACTCTGTGGTGAAAGTCTTCTGCCGATCTAGTAAGCCTAGCATTTTACAACCCTGGCAGAAAAAGTTCCCCCAAAGCTCGACCGGTTCTGGTAATTATTAAGTTTCATGGGTTTCTAACTCAAAACCAATTAATAAAGAGTGAATTTTTTTTCTATATTTTCAAAAATAGTCTCATGAACTAAGACTTGTCAAATCAGTGTTTCTTGGTTATTTGGCTGTTACGTACACTTGTCTGTTTTTTTTTGTTTTTTTTTTTGTATGGTTTGACTTATTATATATTGGCTTGTAACTGATGTAGGGTTTGTAATCTCGGGAAATAAGATTCTCACGAACGCTCATGTGGTGGCTGATCACACATTTGTGCAAGTTAGAAAGCATGGTTCACCAGAAAAATACACTGCAAAAGTTCAAGCAGTTGGGCATGAATGTGATTTGGCAATTTTGGAAATCGATAGCAAAAAGTTTTGGGAGGATATGAAGCCTTTGGATCTCGGAGACGTACCCGCTCTGAACGAAACTGTGTTTGTTGTTGGATATCCTCGAGGTATGATTTAGATTAAGTATAGGAAACAATATTATTAAACAGTTTGAGAAAGTTTCTTAATTCCTCTTAAACCAAAATACTCTGAATTGTGTGCATGATCTTGAGGAAAGAAAAAAAAAACGTCTTATATATCTAAAATAAAATTGGCTATTAGAATTAATGACTAATGATTTTGGTTATGAGCTCAATAATGCAGGTGGTGACAACATTTCGATTACGAAAGGTGTTGTCAATAGAGTTGAAGTTACAAAATATTCTCACAGCAAAACTAAGCTAATGACAACACAAATAGATGCCGCTATTAATAATGGAAATAGTGGTGGTCCAGTAGTCATGGGAAATAAAGTTATTGGTGTAGCATTTCAAGGTCTTTCAAATTCAGAAAGTATAGGGTGAGTTGAAAAAAGCTAAATTCTACCATATTCATTCACAAACTTTTAACTATATCTTATTTTAATATGCAGCTACATAATCCCAACTCCAGTAGTAAACCATTTCATAACTAATGTTGAAGAAAACGGTCAATCGTTTGCATTTAGTTCTTTGGGTATATCATTTCAGAATATGGAGAATGCGGAAATCCATAAGAGATTTAAGATGAGTCCTCAAATGACAGGGATTCTAATAACCAAAATAAACCGGTTATCGAGTGCTTACGGTATTCTGAAAAAGGATGATGTACTTCTCTCGATTGATGACGTTTCTATAGATAACGATTCCACAGGTAACATTATTATATATATATATATAACTTTGATTCAGTGAATTTTACTCCATGTTCTTGTTTCCTTACAGTTAGTTTTCGGAACAAGGAACGAATAAATTTCAGTCATTTGATTTCTATGAAGAAACCAAGTGAAACAACTTCACTCAAAGTCTTAAGAGAGGGAAAAGAACATAAATTCGATATCAATATAAAACCCGTAAGTTGATTAACGTCCATTTATCTAATGTTTTGTGATTTATTAGCTATATGTTTTCAAGTTAATTGGCTAGCTTACATTTTGTGTCATGTCTAATTCTATGTAGGTGGAATCGCTAATTCCAGTGTATCAATATGATAAGCTTCCAAGTTATTACATATTCGCGGGTTTTGTCTTTATACCTCTCACTAAACCATACTTTGATTTATGTAACATGTCAGACAGTGTATTAGAAACGATGCCCAAGAAATCAGGTGAACAAATCGTCGTATATTCTCAGGTATGTTTTTCTTTGATGTTGAACTCGCCACCACAATGCCATATGTAAAAGTTAAAAAATAAAATTTCTATGGATTTGTTGTCTTATCGAATTTTGTTACTTTTTACAATGGTCCGAATCACAACCGGAAAATTTTATTGTTTTTGAAGTGTTTATTAATATATCGAGTATTAATTTATAGATGTTTTACTTTGTATAAGTTATTTTTTTATTTTTTATTTTTTTTGTAAAAAAGTTATTTATTTCTTTAAGAATGAAAAGATTTGTTTTTTTTTGAGCAGGTGTTAGAGGATGACATCAACGTAGGATACACTAGTTTCGATGATTCGCAGGTAAGTCACGGTTCAGTTCATGAGTTCATCTTAGCTTTATTCTCTAAAATGATAGAAACTACATATGAAAAGATCTGAATTATAGTTCCATGCACGTACTCTTTGATGGGTTTTTTCACTTAAAGATTTAAATTCATAATTGAATTAGGTGAAGAAAGTGAATGGAGTGCAAGTGGAGAATTTGAAGCATCTACGTCAGCTCATAGAGGAATGTTCCACAGAAGATTTGAGGTTTGAATTAGATACAGACAAGGCTATCTTCCTCAACAAAAAATCTGCGAAAAAAGTCAGTTCCAAGATTTTAAAACGTTATGCAGTACCATCGGCTATGTCTAAGGACCTTCGATCTTAGTAGTAGGATTAAATCGAAAGATCAGTTGTTTGATTTCTAATTCTTTTACTTACCAATTCAAATGACATTAGGTAGTAATTATTTAGAGGAACCAGATACTTGCAAAGGGTGTTTTATTTGTTTTTTTGATAAAATTTACTTGCAAAGATGTTGATGGAATGATTGAGAAAATTATCGTGGTTAAAATAAGTAGAAATGGTGACCTGAAAAATTCCAAAACCAAAATTTCCGAATGGAACTGATGTTGCGGTGAAGAATTCTATCGAAAAACATCAGGGTAAGGTGAAACGGAGTTAATAACGAGGCTGATATTGTGGCCAAGCTTCAGCACATAATATTGTCAAGGTTCTCGGTGGATGTGGCCTCACTAAGATGGTATCTGGCCGTCAGGAACAAAAGGAAAAGCTTTCAACGAGGAAATTCGCAAGAAAATTGACAAGTGGCAAGAACCGAAGAAAAGAAAGCAGCATAAGCCAAAATTCATGTTCTCGATTCTGAAGAAAAGAAGAGGTTCTTGATGGGTTCTCTATGGCAACTTCACAGTCCCGTGTGGTTTATTTAGAGAAGACTAAGCACGCCTCTTGGACTTCAGATGTGTGCTAGTACGCTCTTGGCTGTTTGGCGGCAAGAGTTTATGCTACTAAAGAAGACCCATCAGGAACAAAAGGAAAAGCTTTCAACGGGGAAATTCCCAAGAAAATTGACAAGTGGCAAGAACCGAATAAAAGAAAGCAGCCTAAGCCACTTCATAATCTTGATTCTGAAGAAAAGAAGAGGTGGTCACCGTCTAAGAAAAATGAAAGAAAGGTATGTAGTGACAGGCATGAGGAAGCTGGACAATAGGATTGCATGTGGTGCAAATACCTCTAGTTTGACATCGATCTTGGCTTTCACTCCTATGCAGGGAATAGAGTTGTGCAATCTTCAGGATTTAGGATTAGATAGAGGGACTCAAAGCACTTAGACCCGCAACAACCAACAAGAAAATTAGGATCCCAGCATGGCGAGCTAAATGGGACGGATAATCGCGCATTAACAAACCTAAACCAATCTTCAGCTAGAGAAATTTCGATGTAAAACCATACCGTAATAAAAACATTGGGATTCAACTTTTAATCTAGAGAATCTATTTCCTCGTCTAATAAAAATTAGAAAACAAAAGCCTTAAAAGGTCAAAAGAGAGTATTGATTTAGCAAGAGAAGGTAAAACAAGTTTCAACAGAGAAAAGTATCTTACTTTCTCAAGTGGAGCTTTCTGTTTTCTGTTTCTTGGCTTTCTCAATCAGAGGTTTCAACTGTTTCTTCTCTGCAAGAAGTTTGAGGAAGTTGAACAAGAACGGAATGTAGTTATGCTTCCTCCTAATGTTCTCTGTTCTCCATTTCATAAACTTCTCTTCCTCCATTACAATCTTATCACTCGCAGCCTCAATCCCATTGCTCACTTCACCAATCAATATTTCAAGTGCTTCTGCATCGGCTTTTTCCGAATCAGCCACCGGTTGCAACAGTTGTTCCCTTTGCCTTTGAAGCTCCTTGAGTTCCGCAGTGTAGATATCCTTCCTGTTTTTTATGACAGCCAAAAGATTGAACCTAATCTCGCTCTGTGAGTACCTCTCAATCCGTTCTTGGATCACTGGTTGAACCATTTGCAACCATTCAATACCACTTTGGTCCCCTGGGCATGGACCAAGACTGATAGGTCCTTCCTTGAGCCCATCAAGCTCGTACAAGACTCCATCCACAGGTATGTAGCTTATGAAATGGTAAACGTCATCGTCTTTTGTAGCAGCTTTTTGTTCCTCTGGGACAAATGGTTCAGGCCTTGCGAAACTGTTGTGAGCAGTACGTATTGCTTCACTGTTATTGATAGCCAAACCCTTAAGGTCAGATGGGAAGTTCTTGGTGAATTCTTTCAGGGTTGATAATTCAGGACCAATATCAACCTCTGGAGAGTTCAAGAGGATAGCCAGGATCGCTTGGGTTGCACAAGCATTGTTAATGACCTATAAAAATCAATGTTTGAGAAAAATATTGAGAAGAAGATTCAATCAACTAAAATCTTACAGTTGTAGTATTGACACAAACCTGATTTGCGAAAAATAAGTTAGAAACTTGATCTTGTATTGTTGGACGATCATCTTTTTCACCAGCTTGCCATTTGAAAAGAAAGATCAAACCATATACAGGTCTACAAAGCAGCCACATGGTTGAGAAGCATATATTAAGAACGGTATAGATATAATATGCAAGAAAAAATCTTAACTCATACTATGACGGGTTCTGACTCCCGGAAAAGAGAATATTATTTAACTTCCATCCAAAAAAACGAATACAGAAACTTCACAAGGGGATAAATAATTTTGGACGCAACCACACACCTGAGGTTGTTGAGAGAATCAAGATCCAGGGAATACAATTCTTCAACCTATGAAAAAAAGAGTCAAACTCAAAAGGGACTGGAAACAATTCGAAACAAGTGGTGAAAGCTGACACAAGAAATAATTTCAATAGCCAATTTCATCTGTTGAGGATGCATTCACGGATTGAGAAGGAACGAATAAGGATATAGGTATACGACAGAGCAAGGCATGAAATAACACAGAAACCTAATCGAGAAAAGTTCAGATTATTTTGCTTTAGGATAAAGTTTACTAAATTTTAGACTAAATAACATAGCAACTTACACCAAGAAGCACAATATATCCTTTGTCAACATTCATTGCATCACTATTCCTATATGTTTACTCCTTATATTTTAAAGACACGGACATGACTTGATAAAGCAACCACACATCACAAATAAATTTCTCCAACCATATGTCTCATGCAAGGTTATGCATCGCTCTATACCCCAACAAATGAAAACTATATTGAATACACTTAAAGAGTATTACCTGCACTCCTTTGACTTGCATTTGTTGAATAAGCTCTGTAAATACACCTGCACTTGCATACATACATACACAAATATAAGCAACACATAAAGATTGATATACAATACGACAAATCAAGAATACAGATATTCCCACTACGAATGACTGACAAAGACTCCACCACTGAATATCAATAAAACACGGACTAAAGACAGTTACAGTGTACAAGAACCCTTCAACACATCAATACCAAACACCAATAACTACAAATATCATTCAATACCAGATATGAAATATTTTCAAATTACTATAACTCTCTTTAATCTTTGTTTCCAAATACCCAACAGAAGCATATAAAATAACCTTATACCCTTGAATAAATAACTCCAGAAATTACAATTTTTGAGATTAATCTTCCATGAATAATGGTACCAAACCCACACACACTCACATCACTAGGAACCTAAGTTTCACAATTTTTCATCGAACAAAAAAAATATATGATAAACTAAAACTAAATATAACATCTAAAGCATCGAATTCAAGTTCTACTTAACAACTCAAAGCAGTGAGAATCGATTTAAACGCAAAACCCGAACCCTATTAAGAGAAATAAAGCACTATGGAGAGAACAAACGTACCAGGATCCGACTCTATCGTGCACCAAGACATGACGAAAACGAGCTGTGACTCACAAAGAGAAGTTGAAATCAAAGAGCAATCACTAAAGATGACAGATTTAAGATGAAAAACGATGAACTTACGAATTTAGTGAGCTAGAGGGAAAAAGGAAGCGCCTTGAAACCGGAGATGATAGATTTGGTGATGATTGAGATCGATTTCGTGAATCCGATTTGGGAATTAGGGTTTTAACTTCGGATTCTTTTTCACTGCCTTCGCCAGATTTTTATTTTCTTTGCTTTTTTCTTTTGTTTTTTAAATAGTGGGTTTGTTTTTCATGATCGAGTTATTAAGAAAATTGATAATTTATCAATAAATATAAATATAAATAAAGACGAAAGTTTTATATCCATGAAAATAATCGGGTATTTAAATAAAGAGAGACAATACTTGTGTTCAAATGATTTACAAAAATTGATACAATCGTTTATATAGAAATTTACTTGCATAAACAGGGTGGACTCCACACATAATTTATTTCGAAATGTGAAATATATGCATGTGTTTTTTGTTGAATACCTCTTTTATTGATTTCTTATAGCACTTATTCTTATAAACCAGTGTCACTATTGTCTCTTGTTTGACGTCTTTTTTATAACACTTCTCGTTATAGAGAAGTTCTCTCTTCTCATGATGTCATATCATTCTCTCAATCTCTAATATTATAACACATCATTAATTGTTTTTTTATTATTTACACTTTAATTCTTATAATAACTAGCATTCTTTCATATAATAATTTTGAAAAGTCATTTCTTTAGAAAATGATTTAAAACACTCTAATTTAATAAATTTATATTTATTATATTTATTTATATAGTTTAGAAAATTATTTAAAATAAATCAAAGTACTAATAATAGTTATTATAAGTTATGAACTTAAATTAAAGAGTTTCATGTTTATAAATAATATATTAAATTTTGTATACATCAATATAAAAATATTATGACCTATAATTTAAAACATTAATAAGGATTAGTTCAAAAAGTTTTACACAAAATTTAAAATACATTGATTAATTTGATATTTTAAATTTTATAGTTAGAAAAAAATATTGAATTTAAATAGGTTATATGAACAAAAATATACATTTTGATTATAACAAATTAGTGTTCGAGCGAACAAGGATATAGTGGTATACTCACGAAAATTCTAGAAGCTTGAATGACAACTCCAAACTTTTAAATGGCATATAGGAATGCATATTATGAGATATATGATGTATTATCTCAAACGGTTAACATGTTAAAACCAATCTTGGAAAGACAACACAATATAAAGTATAATTTATACTATAAGTGGTTTTAACCATAACTTTTTAAAATACTATTAAAGATAATATTTTGAAACATTCTCCTTTATTTATATATATATATAAAAATATTAATAAATGATAATATAAAATAACGCACAAAGGGCGACTCACCAACTACTCAATTAAAAAAAAGGGATCAAAGAAAACAAGCTAAGGTTTTTTACATTTCATTCAACTACATTAATCATATATTACGAGGATTACAAAAAAAAAAAAATCAAGCTCTCCTTAACTTACGGATGATCATAAATTAGAAGAAATACAAAAGAAAAACAAGTGATTAGCTTGATTTTTTAAATCCCAAAATTAAAGTAACTTAAAAAAAATCCCTAAATGGGTAAAACCCTCATCATCTAATTTTTTTTTTTCTTGGCCTCTTCAGCGTGAACCGTTTTCTTTATTTTCTCCTTCTCTTCAGCTTCTTCCTTCAAAATCTTCTTCTTTTTTTCAATGACATCATAGTATGCCATGAATCCAACTTTCTGTCCTATCAAAAGATGGGGAAACCCTTTCTCCATCAACACAAATTCACCTCCCTGCTCTCTCTCTCTGTGACATACTCTAATGAATCCCTTTCTTCTTGATGATGAATATCATGTTCTCCAGAAAACAAAACACCCAAAACTATGTGAGTTATATAAAGCTTGCCTGTGAGGACGAAAGTAAAGCTTAGCTACATCTTCATTGATGATGGAGTAAAAAATGATATTTTGTTCTTCAAGTATTTATACAGCAAATGTTGGTAATTTGGCAGTTTCATCTCTGGCTGGGCTGAAGTGAAAGAGGCTCAACATTTGAGGGCGAAGAGATTCATCTTCATCTTCTTCATGTTGAGCTTGTATATATAATGAGAGAGTTTTCTCTCCATCTAGGGTATACACATCATAACCTTAATTATATAATGAAAAAGCTATATTATCAAATAATTTTTTTAATGGATATTACTTAAATATAATAGTTAATAAACATTATTTAGATAGCTAATAGTAAAATAAATCAAAGTAAAAAAAAGAGTTTAAGGAGATAAAAACATAAGTTAAAAATTGAAAAAGTAGAGCAATTAATTTCAAAAGATAATGAATAAAAGTACTTATGTGTAGGATTTGTAAATTGTTTTAACAAAAAAAAATCATAATTTATGATTAATAGTTGAGTGTCCAAATTATCTGTATGAAACCACTCTTCAAGAGTTTGACACATCATCACTTCTTTTAATGGCATATCAATTTATTTATATCACTTAAAATATATCATTAAAAATTAATAAGTTGTTCATCTTTTTCTTCTATTTCATAATTCCAAATTATCATTAATTTTTGTTATTTCTCTTTAGTAATTAATAAACCAATTTAATCTCAAATTATCTATCTAATAGTATATAAAAATGATAGGATTCTTTTGTGTCCAAAAATCATATAATGTAGTTCTTAATAATTATTTTTACTGATTTTGATTTAATGAAAATATTACCATTTCATTTTCCATCAAAATTCATATAACACCTGAGTTTGAATGGCACACTCGAAATAACCAAACAATAACTTGAAAAAATAGCTACATAATGTTCCTTGTCCATTATGTTAACTCTATGGTGTGGGTTATCAAATGCACACAAACAAAACATACGATATCAAAACGCGCCGTTCAGGTACTAACTATCAAAAACAGTAAATCCATGTCTTGATCATTTGTTTGGAAAACACTTGCAATGTTATTACATGCATGAAACGTAATAAGGTTTTTGTTCAGGTTACATGGTAAAAGAGCGAGAAACTAATTTTTATCAGCCGAGGAAGTCTTTCATTGGATCCTCATGATGAACTCTCTTCATTCTGTAAGCTTCCATCTCTTCTGGAGTCACCTGTAATGAAACAAGAGATTGTTAAATCAAGAATACGATTTAGATGTCATTAGTGTTAAAATTGGTTTTAATTGACCATTACATCGTTGGTGTATTTGACATTGTATTTGCGTTTCCTCTCATCCTTTTCTTCCCTCCTACTATGATCCTCCTGAACACAACACAAGCAAGTGCGTAAGACAAATCTTTACAGAACAAAGAAACCGAGAAAATGTATAAATGGAAACTATGGCTTCTTACCTTTTTAAGAGCATTTGCAAGTGCCGCCTCGTTCAATTCCAAATCTTCAGGAATATCTGTTCCCCATGTGGCCATTCTCTTCTCTTCAACCTTCTTTGGGCTCTCTGATCACCACAAAATACCAACCAATGTTACATAAGTGTCATTAGACATTACTCGGGAACAAACATTTCGTTCAATGCAACAAGAAGAAAATAAGAGATTGGATGTCAAACACAAACCTTCAGTGGCTTCTTTGCGAGCAATATTAGCCTTCATCAGATCAAGAGCAGCCTCTGCAGCTTCAATTCCAGCCGCACCTGTGCAGTAACTGTTGCGAATAGTCTGCTGGCAACATTTGTATCCCCATTGATGATCTTTCCACCATGAGCCCCAAACACTTGTATGGTTGTTCACGTGAACATCTTCTTCATATTTGCTCTTTGGCAATATCACCTCCTGTCCCTTTATGATCCTCCCAGCTCGGTCATACTCAACTTGTCTTTCGCTTTGTCCAAGCAATAGCTCCATCGGAATTTCATCTCCTGTAGCTGCATTACCATACTTTTCCATTATTGTGTCCTTTGTCTGAGATTTCAGTTTGTCCTTAGCAACTTGAAAGTTCTTGTAGAGCAGCTCAGCTTGAGATGGAGCTGCTTGCATATGCATGTCCTGTCCCTTGTCAAAGGCTTCCCATGAATGGATGTTTAGCTGTTTGAACTCCAAAGCTTGGCCACTGTTTCTATATTGATTATCTCCCTGTAAGATGATAAGAAAAAACGATAGTTAGTATTTAATATCATCTAAAATATAAGACACAACTACATGAACTATGATGAACAGAAACTAACCAAATAGAATTTGTCATTTGGATCTGCATCTGGAAGCGGGTCTTCACGCATAGATCGAGTTTTAGGGTCATAATGAGCTGAGTTAACGTCAAGGTTCAACAGGTACTTTGCAGTGTCTTCTCTGATACGCAGATTCCTGAAATCATGAAAAGGTTACACCATTAGTGCATCAAGTAAAATCATCCAACCAGTTAAACCTGTGTGATGAGAGATAAGATCTTTTGTAAATGAATAAGAATGAGAAGTCCATACCTAACAGTTCCTGTGCTACCACCACCAGTTGTTCGAACACGCTTTTCAACCTTGGCAAAATCCATCTGCCTGCTCTCATCAACCTTGGCTTCATCGACCTTCAAGTCGTCATCATCTTCTTCCCCATCACTGGTTACCTCATCACCATTTTCATTATTGTTCTTCTCCTCTAATTTCTTAAGTTGCTGCTCCTTCAGGTACTTCTTTCTTGCATCCTCTTTTGCTTCATATAGATCTATCACACGATGGTAAGTTGAAGGATCATAACCATTCCATCTGTCTCTCTTGCCATCATAGTCTAGTTCAAAGCTTTCAATTTTCTCATCAGCTGCAATGTTCTTGTTTGTGTATTTTGCTCCAATCTTACGAGGTCTATCAGTACACTCCTTCGCTTTGTGCGTTATTGCGCCACAGCTTCAAAAAGAAAACGGATCAAGTCAGATAATGAAACAAATGAAAACAAAAACAAAAAACGTTTTAACATCTTCCAATATAGCCAAGGGTCAGGGAAATCACATGTTAAGCTTTGGAATGTCACAGCAATCAAGGGAATAAAACATTCAATGAATTGAATAGTAAACCTAAAATCTGAACTCAAAGACACAGAAAGACATACTTTTGACAAGCTCCCTTGCGGTATTTTTCAGCTTGAAAAATCTTTGCACCTCTGTCATACCATGACTTAGTGTAATTAGGATCACTCTTCCATTTCCTTTGATGCTTCAAACTCTGTCAATATCAAACATAGAAACAGAGTATTCAGTTTGTATGTTCAAAAAAGACAATTCAGAGAAAGCAATTGAACCATAAAAACAATTAAGCTTACCGGTTTTTCAGAATTGAGATACCATGGAGCAGAAGACATATACTGAGGAATGTGAGGATTAATTTCCTTTCCATCTTCATCTACCTCAGCTGGAGCAAGCCCAGCTTTACGAGCCTCCTCTAATTCAATTTGCTTCCTATGATCTTCCCTAGACTTAAAAGCAACTGAAATAACCCCCAGAAACATGTCAGAAAACATTCAAAACTAACAATACAATTAATTTTCAAAATTGAATTAAAACAACAAAACTAAAACTCTAATCAAAGATTCTGAATATTATCCAACGAAAATCACCTCAAAGGACTAAATCAATAAGTAAATTAAGCTTTGAATCAGACACTGAAGTATCCAATACCAAAGCAGAAAGAACACATGATACGAAAACTTCCAAAACATAAAGAGTATATCTAACGAAAAGACGAGGGAATTTTCATAAAAAAACCCATCAAAACTAACCCTAAATATGCCAGAAATCAATAGATCTTTAAGAAAATCGATCACTAACGAAGAAAACAAAATCACACAAAGCATCAAATTCAATACGAATACCAAACTTTGAATCACAAATTGGATCTCACTAAAATCAAAACAGAGAAAACACATGATACGACAACTTCCAGAAATAGTAAGAACCCTAACTTCATCAATCGAGATTATTGGTAACCAAAGGGAAATTAACAGCCAAATCGATAACAACGTTAAAAAAAATTAGAAGAAAAAAAATTGAAAGAATTAGTAACCTGAAGCCGTCGCCATGATTTTCCGATCGTTGAGCTTCGACTACTCTCTCAGGATAAAGAAAAACAAAATAAAAAAAAAAGATGCGAATAGTGCAAACGGAGGCGAAATCTGCACAAAAATAAAAGAGGAAGGCTGAGGCGGTTAAGTCTTATCAAATATGGGCCGTTAAAAGTTCATAATGCCTTCAGCCCATTTGGCCCATTTATTAATCAAACTCTTTATATATCCCAAACTCATATGGTACAAAACTATAGATAAAATTAGACATGCTATTTTCATCTATGTACTAAACTATTAAATTTTAAAGCGTACAGTATTTCCAAACACTTCTTACAAATAAATTAGGAAAACAATCGAATTAAATAAAATCAATCGAATACCCACAAAGAAAAAACGAAACGAAAATATTCCTTTTTTCTCAATCGAATCTCTACACTATTAAAAGGAAATCAAATATTTTTCTAAAGATTTCCGAAGAGACATCGTTAGTAATTATTCTATAAAAGCATTGGGTCATTGTGTTTGTTCTTCATTTTTCTTTTAAGAGAAGTCAGATATATTTTAAATTATTTTCTGTTTTAATTTACTGTGTTTTATAAACAGACACAAACAAGAAGAACGGAAGCAAATTATCATCTGCTTTCCAATGAAGGTGTTATTTAGGTGAATCTCAATATTTTATTTCTTTTAGATTTATTTGGTTTTTATTTCTCTTTTCTCTGATCCGATCCAAGAAATTGCATTCAAAAACCTCAAGACTGTATTATTAATAATAATTTGGGTTATAATTAATCTCTCTGTTTTATAGAAGCAAATGATGGAGGTCAGAGGTGGCCTTACATGTACGTACTACCATGTATATTTTAAAGGTGAATCTTATATTTTTTGGATTTATTTATTTTGATTTTGATTTGTCCTAACCGTAATGGTATACAACTACTAGTCTAACTATGTGAAAAGCAATCAAAAATCTATAATGGAGATTGGTGTTGGAATACTTCATCCACAAGGTATAAACACAAGTTTTCTTGATTTACCTTAGTTTTTTTTTTTTGTTTTATCTCAAGCTCGGTTATTTCTGGCGTTGGATATAAATTTATGTTCTACGATTTGGCTTGGCGTGTCATTTAGGTGTTCTCTTGCTCATTTTCCTTTGGCTAATGGGTTGATTTGCATATTGGAAATTTTGTTTGGACACAATATGAAAACATACCAACTAAAATGTTTGGATTAACTCTTATCATTTAAAATGAGAAGAAATGAAGCCAATGATAAATGCTGTAAATCACATGTGGAGTTTACAAAATTGATTTTGTAAACATGTGCAGTAGGTCTGTGCTGCCCAGATGCGTGAGTTAGACTGAAAGTTTCAATAAACTTCCACTCACCAACTGTCAAGCTATTAGCAAACTTAACGACGAGATTTTTGTTAACACTTGCATACGGATTTTAGTTTCTTCAAATGAGTAAAAGTATATAGATTATATTAGTAAAGGATTTAAGTATAAGTATGGAGATTTTATTACTAAATGGTTAAAATAAAATAGAAGATAAAACCAAGTTGGTTAGGTTACGGGAGATAGACGTTTGAGTGTATCCTTGGAGATTCACATGTAACCTACTTGGTTTTCTCTTCTATCTCATTTTAATCATTTAGTAATAGAATCTTCATTTTAAAACTAAAATCAATGCAAGTAATTAAATTGGAAGTTCATTGAAACTTTCAATCTAACTCACGTATCTGGGCAGTACAGACATACTGCACATGTTTACAAAATCAATTTTGTAAATCCACGCATGTAAGAGTCTGTGATACCGTATCTGATTCACAGTATTTATCATTGGCCCAATTTCCTATCATTTAAAATGATAGAATTAATCCAAGCATATTAGTTGGTATGTTTTCATTTTACATAACTACTTCTATTTGATTTTTATTTCTCTTTTCGCAAGAAATGACATGGTTCCTCTAGAGTTATGTGTGCATACAACACCATGCTTTTATAGAAGTTTTGTTTGTTCAGCTTTGAATTGGATTTTATATTTGTTGAAATATCTTTGTTATATGTTACCTTATTTTATATGCTCTGTTCTCCCACATACATATATATCCCAAAGTTCTGATTTTTGAGGATTCTGTTTTGGGGAACGATTTCATCTTCTTTGGTGGAAACGAAAAGAATACAATATATTCTTTTGAGTATAGGATATTGCACCAAGTTCTTATGTTGTTCCATGGATCATTTTTTTTCAAATACACTAATAATGTTGTCCCTGACCTACATAAGTTTGTTAAGCTTTTAGAAAGTTACTCTGCAAAATTTAATATTTTAATGTTATTGCAGATACGTAGACTTATATTTTCACTGATAGCTCATTTGTAGAATATAATATGCTAATATCTAACTATATAGTAAACAATGGTTTACTATATAGTGTAAACAATGATTTACTATATAGTGTCGATACATGTTTTGGTTTTCATTAAGTTAGGTAACAAATTTTATTCAGATTAATTTAATATCTAATTTGGTAAGATTTGCTTTAAATTAATTCAATTAGAGTAATCCCTTGAATGTTTTGTAGTGTTTAAGTAGTTTTTAGATTATAGTTTATAGTTTTTAGATTTTGGTTTTTGGATTTTGTTAATAAATAGAAAAAGAAAACTATTTAAATAAGAAGAAAAATAGTCATGTTAGAAAGATAGATGAATTGTAAAAACTAGAAAAAATGGTTTTTATATTTTTTTTTACATATAGGTAAAATCTTCCAAAATCTGGATTTTCTATTTTATAGGAAAACTACTTTTCATCAAATCATGAAATGGTAAATAATGAGTTTTTCAAAAACTAAATCCAAAATCTACCTCTAAAAACTGCAAACATTCAAAGCCTAAATAGTATGATTGATTTGGCATAGTTTTGAATCAAACAACAGAAATTTGCAACATTATTACATAGAAATAAAACAATTCGATGCTGAAAACCACGTTAAATATATTATAAACTGTAAAAAAATAACAACAAATATATATTAAACAAAATAACTAGAAATATTTATAAACAGTAAAGAAACAAAAAATATATATATTACATGGAAAATACAAATATGTATAAATAGTAAAGAAACAAAAAAAACTACAAATTTATACTCCCTCTGTTTCACTTTATTTGTAGTTTTAGGGTTTTTTTTTGTTACAAAATAAGTGTTGTTTTGGGTTTCCAATGCAGATTTTAAATAAAATTTATTTTATTACCCCTATTATTTTAATGTGATAACCAATGAAAAAACTTGTTTAGTGTATTAATGAAGGGTAAAAAAGAAAATTTGAATGTTTTCTTAATTTGTGTGCTAAAACCTAAAACAACAAATAAAATGAAACAGAGAGAGTATTAAAATAATTGACACGCAGTACACCGCGGGTTTGAATCTAGTTAACATAATATAAACTCAATATTCTAGAAAGCGCTAGACGCTAAACGTTCGATGACCCTCCACCTAGCGTCTTGAACACCTAGTCATAGCCTAAACGAATTTAGGCCGTTTAAGCAATTTTAGAATAAATTAATATATATATATATTAACAAAATGTAATATATAATAATAAAATTATATAATATAAAAACTATTAAATAATAAAATTTTAAATTAAATAAAAGTTTAGGGTGAATTTAAAGTTCATCGTTTTAAACAAAAAAAAGGATGAGTCATAATTTTTCTATTTTATAAAAATGAAGAATCTTATTTTTTAATTTAAATTCTCAAGAAGGAAAAATAAGATTCTCAAATTTTAAATATGATGTTGTTTTATGATTTTAAGTTTTATTTATCAAAATGACACATTTTTAAAAAAATATTTTTTAAAAAACACTTGCATAAATTTATTAAATCCATCTAATTGGCCTAATGACCGCTTAATCCGCTTAATAGTTACATAATCCACCACATCTAACCAAACGCTTTAGGCGAGTCTACTGCCTAGACAGCCACTGAGACTAGGCCTATCAATTTGAGTCATAATCCACGGGTTCCGTCCCGTTAGATCCGCTGCGGAGCGGATGCGGATCAATTTTTTTTTCAAATCATGGATGCAGGTTGAAACAATTTTTGGCGGGGTGGGTGTGGATCGTCATATTTTGTAAAGTGGGTTTGTGGGTATCCAAATTTTTAAAAAATAAAATAAAAATATTAAATTTTAGTATTTTAGAAATTTTAGTAGTTAAATTTTAAAAATATAATAAAAAATATATATATATATATATATATATATTTATCCAATTTTTTTAAAAAAATTAGAAATTTATGTTTTTTTAGTACTAAAATTTTATTAATAATTATTATTTTACTAAAATTATTTATTTAATTATTATTTAAATTTTTGCGGGTTACCCGTGGGTACCCACAAATTTAAACGGGGCAAATGCGGGTCAATTATTTTTATTTGAAAATTTGCGGATTGCAGGTTGATGTGGATCAAAAATCAGTATAACCCGTTGTGGGGCGGGTCGCGGGTTTGACCCGCTTGACATGGCTAAGTGAGACCACTTTCTTGATCACTATATACACCTAAAAATGAAAGATAGTCTGTTTTAGTAGCATTAGTGTTAATGTCACTTGTTAGAATAGTCTTAGAGAAACCACAAATTTTAAATATGGATCTTGACCATAATTTTAGTGACGAGGTTGGGGTTTATTCTTCTGATTCTAAGTGAAAAGTTTAAAAGGGTTTATTATGATTGTCTAGGGAAATTTGTCATTTGCTTAAAATTGGTTTTGATTGATTAATCGGCTTTGATTTGGGTAAAACCGAGCAACTAAATGAGGTCGGATCGGATTGATTATCCAGTGAAAGTATTGATTCTGAACTTATTAACCATAAAAATGGGGCATGGTACGAAATTATGAATGATTGGTATGAAATCTCCAACTCTACAAAAGGTTCCTTATGAATGAAATCAATGTAAGAAATCAACATTTACCAAGCAGCTATTTGTAACAAAAAAATTAATAATTTATTATACAACAAAGTCTGAGACACAATAATGTAGTTTACATGAGGAGTATCAAAAAGATAGTAAATACCAAATATATTAATTAAGAAACGAAATTATAACCTAAGTCTAAACTTGCAGCTACTACTTTGAATCTTAATAACATTATTTGTAACCAAACTATCAATAAGTACACCACATCTAACCGAGAATCTCACTTCGAAGAGCTTCAATTTCCCGAATTTAATCCGAACCGGTTGGTTGACTCTAATTCTCAATGGTATATTCCCGGTTCTTTGTTGCTGATCTTCAATTGTCGTTCTTAAACCCGATGCATCCTGAGTTTGACCAGTCATTTCTACGAATATAACTGTTGTGTTTTCATGGCCCTGGTAGAATTTTGGCAACGACCCTATAAAAAGCCACAAACCCCAGTTAAATAACAATTAGGGTGGGTAACAAAACGAACCGGACCAAAACTCATCAACCCAACCAATTTTTCTAATGACACTAATTTGCAGTATCCAAACCGAACCAAACTTTACGAATCAAACTGAAATTATCCAAAGTAAAATTTATTTTAAAATAATATTTTAATTAAATATATAGAAAATTCATTTAAAATACTTTGAATATATTTTATTTTTTAAAATCCGAAACCGAACCAAAGCATAGTTTTCCAGTTCGAACTCAACCAAAATGAAATTCAGTCCTATTTATGGTATCTTTAAATTGACCCATTTGGTATGTTGTAAACCAATTTCAACCAAACAAAAAAAAGCCTCACAAGATTAGAATTTCAACCTTCATAGTTAATGAACCAAACCAGAGGAAAGCGAACCGGAATTAATCAAATGAAAAAATAAGATTTTGAAGCCTTCCTAAGTTTAGGAACCAAAAGAAACCGGAGTAAACCGAAAGTGACGTACCATTGCTTAGTTGAGTTTCCCTGTACCACACGGTAATCTTGCTCCCATCTTCATAGTAAATTCCAATCTTCTCATTCGGATTCTTAGCCGTTATGGTCACGTTAAAAGACGTGGACAAACTCAAATCTTGGTTCATCGTAAACCGAGTAAGCTGTAACCGGTCAATAGAGTAATCCGGTAACTTCGGTTTAAAGACAAGGTAGAGAATACCAATTGTTGCACCTACTACAACAATCAAGAGCAATAAAGAGCAGAGCGTGTAGCACACGCATCTACAACAGCAGCTTCTTCTCTTCTTTGGTGGAGCCAACGGCACGAACCGTTGTGGCCGTTGGGTTAAAGGGTCTTTGGACGGGTCTCCATGTTCTGATCTTGAGGCAGCACGTGGAACCAGAGGAGCCGTTGGATGCGCTAATGAAGCTTCTGGGTCGTGAACCGGATGGATCTTAGGGTGATGAGACATTTTGGAGAATCTTGATTACACCAAAGAAGAAGAAGAAGAAGAAGGCTTTATTTGTAGAGCTTTGTTAGAGGTTTGGTTAATATAAAGACGAAGTGTGGGGTATAAAGTCAATAAGGAAGACCTTTTCAATGGAGAGACGAAATTAAAGTTTATATATATATAACCTATTTTGTTTAATGTTTTTGTATGGTTCCTTTTGTTTATTTGGAAAAGTAATGAATAGTGAAAACGAGTACATTTGTTTCCATATAACACGTTATACGTGTATTTGTGAATTTGCTTGTGTACCTATCAAATAAAAAATTCATTAGTTGGTAACAAAGATTTTTTTATGTAATTCATGAATGTGAATTTGTAATTTGAAAGATGGGAAAAATATATTGACTTTAGGAAAACAACCACACCTCATCAAACAATTAAAAAAACAAATCTAGCCATTTCAGATATTTTTCCTTACAAATACTAGTATTTCTTTTTAATCTCTCTTACCCTTTTGCTCTTTCATCTTCTACTTCTACTCCAATTCTGTTTTATTCCCTAATTTAACTGTTTTTTTATTCTAAAAATATAATTGAATATAACACATCAAATCGTCTTTGAGAATACTCAGAATAGAGTGCTTTTTAATATTTTTATTCGGAGGTACATATATAAAGTCAACTATTTTGTCTTTCGATGAAGCTATGGTTTTGTTGACCTAATCTCTCAAGACTTATGCAGCAGTGTTCTCATGCATTCCGTCATGGTTCTTTTTTTTTCTTTTTTATTTTTAAAACATGCCAATAGATTTTTTTTTTTTTGAAAACTTTTATTTAATATTTTCGACCAAATAAAATTCCATTCGATATCCCCCAGGCCCCCAACGATTATTAATTTATCAATCATTGTCGGAAACATTTTAACGAAAGTTTCTAGAACACTAATCTTCTGTTCTTTACTTCTTTACATTAGAAACCTACTTTTAAACAACCAATATTGCACCTACGTTTTGTCATAGTTTAATTTTTTTTAAAGCATAGTTTAATTCTAGTTTACGAATTAGAATTAAAAGTTTCATAAAATTGAAAAGACTGATATGAAAAATATTGCATTGAAATCGCAAAAGAACACCGAGACTACGACGGTAGTCATGAGTTTCTTCGTTTAATTTGGCGAGTTAGTACCATCAGTTCGTGAAGGATTTTGGCAAAAATTTTGTTAAACCATTGACTTGTATGATGAGACTATGAGAGAATGACATCTAAAGTAAATAATTATTATGTATTTTATAGAAAATTTATGATGCTTCTAAGCTTAAAACACGACCACTTGTCGATGTTGATAGATTTGATGATTTATCTTTCGATATAAAACTGCGGGTTGCAACAATATTGTAGGAGACCACATTTATCTTTTTTTTTTTTTGTTTTTACTGCAATTTTTTTTCCCTTCAAATAATAAGGGGTTGTTTTCTATTTTACTAAATTAGGATCCGCCCGTTGGGCAGATTTCTTAATTTTAAAATAAATTAAATTTAAGTAAAATTAATTATTAAAGTAAATATGTGTGTTTAATAATTTATCTTATAAAAATAAATTTAGGAAGAAAAGTAGAAATCATATTTTGTTAGAAAAAATAGTTTGGTTATTAACATATTTTACATGAATAAATTAATTTATATATTATAATTTTATTATTAACATATTAAAAATATATACCATATCCATTAATTTGATATATTTTGTCATTTATTTTTTCGGTCACCGTGTGAGATATTATTTTACAAATATCAGAAACCAAAAAAAACTAAACCTAATTTGATCCGATAAAAACCCGAAAGGATCCTAAACTTCTCTATCTGAAGAACCAAACCCAAACAAAATTGATAACTGAATGGATACCTGAAATATTCGAAATACAAATATATATTCAAAACCATTAATAATATATAAACTTGATATAACTCAATTATATATCCTATAATTATAAACCCAAAAATATCAATTATTTTTAGATCAAAATAACTAACATAGGCAAAATGCAAAAATATTTGAAAGTTCTAAATTATCCTGACTCAAATGCAGATGGAACCAAACCAAACCGAATAGATCATAGGCCTCTAAATCCAAAAATCTGAGAGACATGAACCAACCCTAACGTCCAGACCTAGTATGAGATGTAAAAAATGATCTAATGACCGGCGGCTATGTTCTCACTCATATCTAGGTGAGACGTTCTCGCAAGATCTTAATTGTCCAATCTGATATCCTCTTGTTGAGATTGTATCTCGGTTCCCAACATAATATCTTTTTCCTCTTACAACTTTATTTTGCTGAAATCTTTCACTATTCCTTGTCTCATGGCGTTTTCCGACAACATCTTCTAGCTCCATCCTTCCGTCACCAGTTCTCAATTTTATTCTTATTTGGGGCCTTATACCTTAAAATGTTTGGTTTTCACGGCTTTTTTCTTTTTCGTTGTCGAATTCTTATCCACCATCATTTTTAATCTCCAACAGAAGTCCCATCGACTTGTTCCCTCTTCTAGCTAGATGTAGATAAGTGTATGAGAATTAACTCCGCATGAACAACTCTCTCAAAATGTATTTTCGCCTCGTTTTGGTCTCATTTTCTTACTTTTTGGAGAAATCATGTTTACGCTTTTTTCATCTATGGAAAAAAAAGATTTTTTTCAATTTTTATGTCCAAGTGAGGTGTTGTTTATTCGTTTCATAAACCGAGAATATCATGTATTTTTCTAACCAATTTCTTATCTTATGTCAATTATATGTAACTCTTATCGATAAATCTGATAAAACTGTTTAACAGTCGGTCATGAATATCATTAGTACTCCTAATATTCTGCATATTAGATCATCTCTTAATATTTAACCAATTAGAATAATGAATTCAATTAGATTATACTAAATCAATTTTGTTCATTCTGCAACCAAGGTTTATATAATAAGATTAGATAAATTAACAATTTTTTTGGTTTTTTTTTCCTTTTAAAATTATTTCTTAATTTTAATTATTGATTAGATAAATTCACAAATTCTTGTTTAACTATTTTTCTTTAAGATAGGGTTTAGGTTTTATTTTCGTTTTTGTGTTTGTTTTAAAATTATTTCTTGATTTTAATTATTGATTAGATAAATTAAAAAATTCTTGGTTTTATTTTTTCCTTTTAAAATTATTTCTTAGTTTTAATTATTGATTAGATAAATTACCAAGTTCTTGGTTTCCTTTTTTTCTTTTAAAATTATTTCTATATTTTCATTATTTTTATTTTGTTTTTAGATTTGTTTTAAAATTATTTCTTAATTTTAATTATTGATTAGATAAATTAACAAATTATTGTTTTTTAAAAAAATTATTTCGTTTATTTCTGTTTATAGATTTTTTAAACGTAGTTATTAATTTTAATTATGAATTAGAAAATTAGGAAATCATTGGTTTCTTTTTTCCTTTTAAAATTATTTCTTTCTGTATATATTTTTTAATAATTGTATTTATGAATTTGACACGTGGTAAAATCTGAATTATTTGTGACACGATCTCGGAAAGTATAATTTTGACACGTGTCGGCTTCTCGTGAGTGCAACTCAAGTTCATATAATAAAATTAGATTTTAATTAATTCAAATTGATATAAATAATAAAATAATTATTAAAAGAAAAAAAAAGACAGTTTTAACAATTTTACCATTAAGACTATTAAAAAGGGCTACAAATCATAAGTAAAATAAACAACAGACAAAATTAAAGCATTTGTGTTATCATTTCTAAAAACAAATATCTTAAAATTAGCGAAATAAGTGATTTTGGATCTATTTTTTTTATCATATGGAACTTTTATTTAAACTGAGAAAACTTAAAAACAACAAGAACAAAGAAAATAAAAATTGCAAGAACATGCAACCCGCAGTGGGACAAAAGTCAACTTAAATCAGAACTTAGGCAAACACACCAAACCTTACAAACCAATAGACAAAAGATAAAAATAATATAATTTTGGTATTATTAAAGATTTTGTTTTGGTATTATTCTGAAAAAAACATGGTAACATTATAAACATAAGTAATATTGGGATACTACCTAAACACCTTAATACTATTATTATGAAAATACATTTTTTAAAAATTAACATTAAATTTATTGAATACTTCATATGTCATTGATATAATGAACAAACAAATTTTTTTATTAAGGATCAAATTGTCTAGAAAATTAGATATACTATCCCTATTACCAAATATATTCTTAAAATATCATATGCCCGAAAAATTCTACTGTATCTTTTTTAATATATATATATATGCATATATATATATATTGAAACAAAATCCTTCACAAAATATATTTTCAACTATATTTAAAATTTCTTAAGTAAAATAATTAGTTAAAATGAAAATTTAATTAAAAATTATTATATATATATTAATTTATAATTTTATTAAAAAATCGAACATGTCATTGTTTAAATGCGAACATGAATACAATAAAAAGTTCTAGACTAGCACATGTCAGGAGGAAAAATCCGCCGTGAACAAATTAACATTAAATTTGTTGAGAATTACATCACATGCTATTGCCTATTGGTATAATAAAAATTAATGCATTGACATTTTGAAAATAAATATGGAAGTGTGATTGGATTATACAATTTCTTCCATTTTCGCATCTTATAAGATTTTATTGATCTTGCAGACTAAAAATAAATATGGAAATGTACATAGCAGTTGGTAAAAATATATATATAAAGAGACGTGCAAACATATAGTGATTTGTAGATCAAGATGTTAATTATTCCTCAACCTATAGTGATTTGATTAGCTAATGTTTAACTAACCTTTCATTGGGAAACATAAAATAAAATATAGTTGCATTATTCCATGTATAGTAACGAAGACCAACTTAAAGAAAACATTAATGCATTAATTTTAAGATTATAATCAGATTTAAGTGATGGTTTAGAAATTGAGAGAACTAGCGTTTGACACTAAATGGTTATGGAGACTAGATAACATAAACAACGTCTTTTTCAAAAGAAGATATAAATCGATAAATGACAGGTGAAACATTAATAAGCAACAAAATTTTGCTTATCTTCCATAAATTAACTAAAATTTTGAACAGAAAATTTGAAATATTTGCAAATATTTATTTTAATTCATAGTATATTTTTATTTTTGAAAGTGACAAAATAACTAGAGATAAGAACAAAAAAAAAAGCAACAAGTTACAAACAACCAGCAAGAAGCAAGAAACAACAAGCAACAAGCAACTTTAACCAAACTAACAGAAGACAATAATCATTTAAAATGCAAACAATTAGGGTTTTACGAAATTAGGAGAGAGTTTAAGTGATGAATAAGTGGTGAAACAGAGTGTTGCATCATTACGATAATAACAAAAACACAATTAAAGTTAGTCATTTATTGATGCAACAAAAAAATTAGTCCTTTATTTTACAATTTCCTTTATATTTTTTTGTGATATTAATATTGTAATAAAAATACTGGAAATGCAAATGAAATTTTTTTAAAATTCAAAAATTAATTACAAAGAAACATTTTGTGATGTACCGACTTATAATAGCATTTGATCGAATTGTAAAGCTAAAACTTATAACAGCTTTAATAATGTATACAATATCTTAAGATTTCTCAAAATTCAAGGTGTGAAAGTTGTCATGTGTCTCCTAAAATTTGATACTTGTCCATTTATTTTTCTGTCCAAGTTTTTTTTAAAACATTTAGAACTTTTTCTTAAAAAATCATTAAACAGCCCATTAATAGAATTACACCAAAGAAATTGTTCTGCTTTAATTATGGGTCCAATAATTAAAAAAAACTTATGGGTTCATATATTTTCATTTGTTTATAACTCTTACTATATCTTAGGAACAAATTTTAAGATGTAAAAACACTTAGAGGATGAGATAAAAAAAAATTCTAATTTTTTTTCCAAAACTGATTGAAAATCAATTACATAACTTTAAGATGTAAAAAAATACTTAAGAGGATGAGATATGTGAGTTTTAATTGATTTTCATATATCATATATGAATTGTTTGTTGTTTGTGTTAAATTGAACGAGATATGAATCCGTTGAAAACAAAAATCTTAATACTATTATTATGGAAGTACACTGAAAAATTAACATTAAATTTGTTATATATTACATCATATGCCATTGGTATAATGAACAAACAAACAAATTAAACAAGAATAAAATGTCTATAAAATTAAATTCTACTATCCCTCTTACTAAACATACACTAAAAAATCTCACATACTATCCATATAACTAAACAAATCTACAATATATTTTTTTATCTTTAAAATATGTTCATTTGAAAATGAAATCTTCCACAAAATCTATTTTTCAAATCCATTTATTTATTTTTAAATAAATTAATTAGAAACCAATTAGAAACCACAAAATATAATTAAAAAGAAGTAAATATATTAATTAATATTAACTAATTATAATTGTAACATAAAAATTCAAAAATAATGTTTCTCTAAATATATGTTTACTATCATATGTTGAAAAATTAGAATATTTAAACTGATAATGCTCGATAAGTTACTTTATCCATGAAAATAAATAAAATTATTTCAAGCATGTAAATATTTCAACTAAAACATTAATTCGATATCAAAGTATACGAGTATGAGTCAGAAGAAAAACTATTACGTAAACTATACTATATAATCATGTTTGGAGTCTTACACAGATAATGTGGATTGATTATAATGTTTAATGGATCGTTTAGTAACATTAATATTATTCAAACTCATTCTCGACCAATATGG
>CM051366.1:7177847-7202847 GCA_028015245.1 Cardamine occulta
GTTGACAGGAAAAAAACCATCCAATATATAAAATTATTATATACAAAAATTCAACCATACATTATAGGTTTTTGTTTGGAAAGGGATACTTTAATTTATAAATCAAAAATTCAAAAATCGAATAAATCGAACCATAACCAAATTGAACATCTCTAATCACAAGATTATAGAAGTTAATAAAATCTAAAATATACCCTTAACACCACTTAAATCAAATTGAACCATAACCAAAAATGTATCTTTAAGATCAAATTTCACATTATTTGCCAAACATTACAGCTATATAGATTTCAAGTTTAATATAAACATTCAACTTTACTCCATACTTTGATTCGGATAGGTTTATCTATTTTTTACTGATAAATTTTTGAAGAAAAACAACGATCATTGAGGCCAAAATGTTAAAACATAGAATATCATATAGCCTTAGTTCTTACTCCTTCGGATACACAAAGCAGACAACTCCAGACATTAAACAAACTATCCAAATTGTTTACAATCTCTTCTCTTTGTTTATAGGTTTTACTCGTCATAACTATTTTCAATCAATGCACGACCGGTTTCAAAGGATGAGCTCTCAGTTTTGAAAAATCCAAACTTGCATCAAGCTCCTCGTCCAGCTCCCCAATAACACCTCTGATCAAGGATAACAAAAAATTTAGAACAAAAAGGCTATTAAAACGTTAGAGAATCGCATATGCTGAGACAGAGGATAAGATTTACATGTTGTCGCCTCGGATAATGTACAAACCCAACACAAGTTGTTGAACTCCTTCCTGAAATATCAAGACACGTCAAACACCAAACATATTAAGATCTTACCCTGACTAAAGAGACAGTGGAAAACATAGTTTAAGGTCTCAATGTTCACTCAAACAATTCATGATGATTTAAAACTTAAAAGCGACTTTGTTCAAAGTTTGAATCCACCAGATACTAATGGAACTTCATTAATGAGAAACTAAAGAACGCAACTCTTTTGAGATCACATGCCCTTCTCTGTTTCCTAACATGTTTTAGATAGAAATAACATGGACACCAAAAGATTATCTCCAAATATCAAACATTTTAACAAAAGCATCTCTACTTCCAAGCCAAAAAGCTCCATGGTTGAGCCATTACGAATGGTAATTGCTCCCAAGAACATTGGTCTAGTGCAGTATTAGCATGGCCTGACATACTCTTGGTGCAAAGCAATAAAGCAGACAAGAATCAAAAACCTTTAAGCCTTTTTATGAAAACAAAAGGAGGTGATCATGTATAATTACACACTACCAATAAAGATTTGACTCACCTTGAGCTAGCTAAAGCTTTTGACAATACATTCAAATTTTTTTTAATTCAATTGTAATATTTCAAGAAGTACTAGAACTAAATCTGTTTCAGAGCAAGCTCCATCACCATATCCATAGTGGCTATCCGCACGGTCTAATCTAGATTTTCCCATTCAGAGGTCAATTGTTTCTTTATCCACCATTCTATCTCACTCCAAAAAAGTACTGCAGGGACCAGCCTATCTTAAATGTCAGAATATGTTTTTTCCTTCATATTCTGTTGAGAAGATGGCACTAAGCAAATAAATCAAGTAATCTATATCATTAGTAAGAAAGTACTACCAATTAAATGACCAATATCAGACGAAGAAAGATACTCAAACAATGAACAAAAGTTAAATAACCATTCTATTGAGTTTGCACCTCTATTTCTCTAGTTTTAAGAGATCACTAGACACAAAATATGGAGACATCAGGAACTCTGCTACATGATAGAAACCTCATGAAAGTGACACAGCAGTTAAACGTAGTAACTCAAGCATACAAGCCATTAAACATTGGGATGAACAAGCTTATTCACTTCGGTACTTGAAAAACAGAAATCAGAAGCTAACTGTTGTAGAAAACACACGTTTATGAATACTAATCTTACAGAAAGATATATCTCCAAGTATCCATCATTCTAAACAAAAGCATCTCTATTTCCAAGTCAAAAAGCTATAAGGTTAAGCAATTATGAATACTAATGCCTCCCACTAACATTGGTCTAGTGTAGTATCAACATCATCTGACACATTCTTTGTGCAAACAAGAAAACAGACAGGATTAAAACCTTTAAGTCTCTTTATGAAAACAAAAGGAGACAATCATGTATAATTAGTCACTGCCAATACAGATTGACTCACCTAGAACTAGCTAAAGCTTTTCACAAATACAGACACAATTTTTCTCATTAGATTATAACAATTGAAGAATTACTAGCACTAAATCTGTTTCAGTGTAAGCTCCATCGCCATATCCGTAGTAGCTATGCACACGTTCTAATCAAGATTCTTTCATTCAGATTTCAATTGTTTCTTTATCCACCATTCTCTCACCAAACAAAGTACAATAGGGACCAGCCTATCCTAAATGTCAGAATATGTTTGTTCCTCAGTACTCTACTGAAAAGATGGGACTATGACTAATAAATCAAGCCAGTACATTATTAGAGAAAACCGCACTACCAATTAAATGACCAATACCAGACGAAGAAAGATGCTCTGACAATGAAATTAGTATCCTACGGAGCTTGCACCTCTATTATACTAGTTTAATGCAACCACTACACACAAAATACGGAGACATCAAGAGCTCTGCTACATCATATAAACCTCATGAAAGTAACACAACAGTTAAATGTAGCGACCCAAGGATACAAGCCATTAAATATTGGGATGAAGTATGAACAAGCTTATGCAGATTATAAGCTGGCCAATATTTGAAAGAAAAAAGTATTGCACCCATTCAATTTGGTACTTCAAAAAAACAGAAATCAGAAGCTAACCTTTGTGGAGAAGACGCGTTCATGAGACTCATCTAGGATTATATTTGTAGCCTGGTCAAAACCTTTAAGAACTCCCTGAAAATATCAAAAAACGACATTGTTCTCTTTGCTTTGATAAATGGAGTTCCAAACTATATAACACAGAAGAGAAATAACATACCACAATGTTGCGTCCATCATTAGTAATTACCGAAATAATCTCTGCAGAATCATCCAGAAGTATAGATTTTTAGACAATACATGATTACAGAACATCAACAAATCAATTTAGAATGCTACTTAATGACCAAAATTGTCAACTTACGATCAACAAGAGACTCAAGTCCAGTAGTTGTCGCCATGATAATACTTCAAATGACCTGAAATTACTGAAATATTAGACAAGGAAATTCATCGAACATTTGGTGGGCATTACGGATAACAAAATAAAATCTACAGACTTTGTGGCTCTCCGGATGAGAGAGTTCGCCAAACTTTACATAAACTCAGAATTACGAGAAACAAAAATTGGCTCTGGTTCCTGGTTCCTGGCTATTCAGAATAGCGAATGAAGAAGACGAAAGGGATAAAAGCTCTAACCTTTGCTGCTTCCGAATCGAAATCAGTAGCTTGGCGGAGCTTTCTGATTCGTAAAGCCCTAAAAACCTTTCTCTCTCACTGTTTTCAGAGAACTCGGGCTAGTGTGTTTAAGATATAGGTTAGATCATTTTTAAATCATTATAAAATAAAATTTTGAGAATAAATTATCCTACTAGATAATACAGTAAAAATTTAATAAATTAATACTTGATAAATTAATAAATACTATAAAATTTGTTTGTCTCAGATCAGGATAATGTAAAAATAAACAAAATTTAATAAAATAATAAGATCATAATTTTTTAAAATCTCTAAGTAAATGTATGATTCTATTAATAACATAAATTAATAATCATGTAAAATTCTAAATATATATATATATATATAAAGATAATATACTTTTAGTATTTTTTAATGAATCTGTGTTTGAACTCATCACTAACTTTTCTTATATAAGAAAATATTATGTTGTATTTTAAACTATCTTATTATTATAACGTATATAAATTTGTCATAAAAATAAGCAAAATTTTCTATAAATTTTTTAAATTCTAAATATATATAATTTTTATTTTAATAGTCATATAGACTGTTTAAATACAATAATTGAAGTCATTAATTATAAATTTAAATTTGTGTTAATAGTTTATATAAGTTAATTCATATATAATCTTTATTATATATTATCAAAATAATTTGATTTTAAAAAAAATATATTAAATTGTCAAGTACAAAACTATTAAAATTTATAACATCCAAAACATTAATTTTATTTAGATCAAATTGTTTTAATTTATATATTTTTAATTTTAACAAAACTCTCTATAAATTAATAAATATTATTTTACACTAGAAATTAATATTTATTAATTTATAGATAAATTAATATCACTATAAATTAATAAAATAGTATGGTCTCAACATTATTAATTTATAGAGGTTTTACTGTAATTGTTATAAAAACAATGATAAATATAAATAAAGATGAAAATTTTATACGATCGAACTACAGTTGTAATTCATTCGAATATAAGACAATTCAATAACTCTTATAGGAAATCATCTCTCTTTCATTTTCCTTAGTATCCCATCCTTTTTATGGATATAAAAATTTCATCTTTATTTATATATATTTGTTTTGTCGTTAAACAATTTGGGATACTGATAAAAATGAAAGAAATAGATGATTTACTAAAAGAGTTATTGAATTGCCTTATGTTAGAATGAATTACAACTATCGTTTTGATCGTTTATATAGAGATTAAAAAATAAATTACTATGCATACATAATGATAGTGGACTCCGCATAAATTATATTTTACGCGGCTAACCCAATATCTCTCTCTCTCAAAATGTTTCAAAGAAAAACTATTTTTCTAATAACAATCACCTTCGATATGATCTTGGCTGGTGGCCGACGCATCTCTTGTGTCGGCATTGTGCCCCTGCTCTTTGTATATATATCTAATTATGTATTTATATATATATATATACTTTTTGTTTTTAATCTAAAATAGGTTTCTAATTTATTCATCGGTTTGAATTTAATCATCATTGGAAAAGTCGATGATGATGATTGTTTTTATCTCGAATGCGACGGTGGGTCTGTTGCAACATCAATAACGAGTGGGTTCTTCAAGCGGCACCAGTGGTGGTATATTACAGTAACCTCTCGTGATGTTATGCGACAAGGTTTTATTCTCGTTTCATTAAGATGTGGTCAGTTCCAATGAATAACTGTGTTTCTCTCTCTTGTGTAGAGGTTTCTTCCGGTTTATTTTGTTTGGATTGTTGACAATACTAACAATCTCTTCTCTCAAATACGCCGAGTATGGAATCCCGGAATCTCTTCCATGATAGTAAAAATGTTAGCCATCCATCAGAAGCCAAATATACATAGAGATCAAAGACAAGGGTATCAACAAGGCATCATGGGAGTAAAAAACAAAGCTTTGGGCAAAAATAATGTTGGTTTTCATGCGTCAAAATTTTTGAAATTTTTATGGAATAGAGGATAACTAGGAATAAAAATCGCATATGCTTAAGTTCGAGTACAAAAAAGGAATATAACGGGTTGATAATCTGTTAGCGAGTAAGGCTTTAGTTGAAAGCATCATCGAAAATCGCTTCTATCGGTTTATCGTTCTTTTATTATTGATAATTTTACTCGATGTATTTGTATCGTGTTTGTATGATCTCTGTGTAAACTTTGTTTTCAATAATAAATGAAAGACATTAAAAAAAATTATATTTTACACATGTGTAATATATGTTGCAGCTTTCCTTGACTTTCATAACACTTCCTCTTAGAGATCAGTGTCACTATTATCTTTTGCGTTATATCTTTGTTGCAAACCCATTGGAAAAAACCATGGTATGTTAAAAGAGTACAATCACGCAAACTCACCCTCGAATGATCAGGTTAAGAACTATCACAAGGATACAGTCTCTCCAAGGAGTGCGGTTAAGATTGATATTTCAAAGGCTATCAATTCGTTTCAATGGCACTTTCTGCACGTTAACTAAATTTTGAGTTTTCTAATACACGGAAGCAAAAAGATGTCAATAATGACAGATGGATGGAACTGGTCTATACTTAAAGAAGCGTTTATAGAAGAAATCAAATTAATAGGCAAAATCAGACAAGTATGTTGCAGTGTTGAGATTGGATACTCGTGGATGTATAATCATAATGGAGATTTACATAGTGAAGTCATGTTATTGAGTTTGGTTCAATAAGATAAAAGATACATATATCTACTGAGGTGACCAACACAAGTAGTATGGAGAGATAAATTTTGGATCTTGGGAATATTTTTAGTTAATTGTCTTGCAGTTGCTACAAATATAACTAAGAGCAAAGGAATAACCAAGATGTGACTCAAGAGAGAAATACAATGAATCATGTACTCTTCGATTGCCCCTTTACTCACTGGTATGAGCTTTATCTCCCTTGGCATTCCTGATTCCTCTTCTATACATTTAGTTCTGATTATGTGTATATAAATCTAGCTAGGTACTTGATGAATGAGAAAGGAAGGGATGAAAATGTTGTCATGGTTAGTGTGGAAATTTTGAAAAGCAAGAAATGATCTGTGTTTCACTAATTCATTATGTACGTGGATAAAGCATTAGTGTATAAGTCCATAGGCGTAACTACAGATCTAACCAACCCTAAAGTGGTTTCCTCTCCCTCAAGATAATTTAAACTGTATTATAAATGATTCATGGAAAGAAGAAACTTAAGCTTATATAAACTTTGGAATAGAACAGGTCTAGAGAAATGATAGAGGCTTAGTGAGGTGGTTGGGAACTTAGGCTTATCCAAATTACAATCCAGTCTTTAACTAAAGAAACATTCCTCATACGGGCAATGTCATGCTTGGACAATCATTATTGTCGAAAAGGCTTATTCTTTCCCTATCTACTATGCTATCTTAGATAGTAATATCTTCTTCTATTTAATAATGCCAATTGTTAGAAAGAGAGAAGAAACTTGTTGAATATTTTTGAGTAACAATAATAAAAGTTAGTATCTTTGAGGAAAAAGAACAAAAGATTCATTAAAATGAGCAAGTGAATACAAATTAAACCAAACATGAGGAATAACAATAGCCAAACAAACATGAAACAACAGTTTCTCCTTATTAAAGTTAAAACCTAACACGAGTTGGTGTTGTTGTCCGAAATATGAACTCTGATCACATAAGATTGTTACTACCACATGATTCTTGCGCCTCCAACGAACCACCTCTCTTAACAGTAACATACTTTTCAAAACTTGGTTCCATAAGATCAGCTTTCTTCACAGTAGGTGTAAATCTAAACTGACTCGACTCAGAACTCAAATTAAGATCAGCCACTGCTTCAACAATGGAACAAGCTTTAGTCACACATAAAGGAAGCTTCATCTCAGCTTCATCTTCATCATCTCCACTCTTCCCATGAAAATTCTGAATATCTTTTAACAACAACGCTGTGTAATTCTTATCTTCGTTTGATACCAAATCGAAATCTCGCGACTTCCTCAATGATCTGCTTCTGCTTAACACTACTTGAGGAGGTTTCGTAAGTTCTACAATGGCGGTGGCACGACTTGGACTTGAAGCTCTAATCATCTTCTTGATGTTACAAGAACCAATTTTTGTTGAGTTTTGATCAATCTCTCCTAATGGATTTCTTCTATACGGTGATTGTTCTGAAGCTTTCCGTGAATTGCTCCGGCTAAGTGACGGTGGAGGATGAGTATTGCCCGCTGCTCTTGCCGGAGATTTTGATCTCGGTGACGCTGCAATTCTACAAGCTTCTCCGATGTTTCTCTTAACTGTGATTCGTTTATTTGACAGCTCTACATTGTTGGTTTTCTCAGTCGCCGGAACTGTAACAAACTTTCTTGGTCTAGTATTGTTAGAATTTACGGAACTGCCATTCGAATTAGGGTTTGGTACCTCCGTTCGTTTCGCCGGAGATCTGCTTACACGTCTACTTCCGCCGCCGTTGTTTCCTCTTTCTCTGCTTCCGGAGCGATGATTCTTCGAATCTTCTCTTTCTCTGCTCGGAGTTCGTCTTCTTCGTTCCCGTGGCGAACTATTCACACGGTGGCGGTGTCGACGAGCTTCTTCTTCCTCTTCCTCAGCATCTCCGCCGCGGATTTTCTCGTTTTGGTCAAAGTCAAAGCTTCTTTTCGAACCAGAGTATCTTCTTGTTTTAGCAGCTGAGTTGTTTCGACTTAGCTTACCACATTGTATTAGTATAGCATCAACTTCTTCTTTAGTACAGCTTGAGATTCTCACGTTTGGTTTCTCAGCAGCCACCGGAGAAGAAACTGGAGAAATCGAAGCTTTATCTGAGTTTGTCTTCTTGGATCTTTCTTCATGGCTTCTTCTGTGTTTTATTACTAAAACTTCCTTCTTTGTATCATCTTCTTGATTCAGTTTCTCAGATTTTGGTTGCGGTTTCGTTTCTTGAATTGGCTCAATCACTGGTTTGATTGGTTTGATGGGATCTGGAGGTTGAACAGTGCAAGAGATGCCATTAGAGGGAGGAGGAGAAGAAGATGGTTTCTTGCTGAGACAGCAACCCATTTTTGTCCAGAGTGTTTGGAGGAATGTAGAAAAATTGAAGTAGAAGTGAGCAAGAACCAGAGATTTTGAGGGGAATGTTTATGTGTAAAAGACCAAAAAAATTCAAAACTTCAAATTTTGAGAATAATATTACTGTACTTTTTTGGGGTAATAAGACTTGTGACAGATACAGTCATACAGACACGAATCCTTTTATTTCAGAAAACATTCGGATTCGCCCCTTTTACTTTCTTAAATTATGAAACTTGGGGTGACATTTAGTTTTGAAGAATATTGGGGTCAAATTGAATTTATTTTATTGAAGATAATTTTTTGGTCAAACTTTTTTTTTCTTTTCTGGTAACCAATTTTTTATCCATCCATTTCGGTCAATTCTTTTTACAATGAAACTGAAGTACTTTCATTATGTTTTTTTGGGCAATGCGATTACTCATTAGTGACAGACACAAAGCCTTTTATTTCAGAAAACAATCAGATATGGACCCTTTACTTTTTTCAGATTATTCATTAATTTGAATCGTGTGGGTGTGATTGTAAGTTTTAAAAATGTTGGGGTCAAATTGATTCTCTTGTATTTCTTAAAGATAGAACGGTGAGAGAGTGATTTTGAAAATGGAACCGTTATACACGACAGTCAATGTCGTATTATATCTCTGACCCTTTTCCCCTTTTTCAAAGCAAAATGGTTTTCTTCAATTTTCCTTTACAAAATTTAGACTTCCAACGGCGATTTGGATGTGTGATAGTTTTGTTAGGTAACCCCAACCAAAAGAATCTAGATGTGTAGGAATCTATTCAAATATTAAATATGTAAGTTTTCAATTGAGCTAGAGATCATTTATAGGACAAAATACATAAATATTAAAATTATATCAAATATAAATCTCTATACTCATATTTTAGCAAAGTTTACTCAACATTCATGCGACATATTACAAAAAATATATATCATTAGAAAATAATAACTTTGCTAGAAAATGTTAATATGTTCAAAGAGTGCATTACTCTAAACCATTTTAAGACAAAACTTAAACATACACATATTCTTGGAGATACACATATTCTTGGAGCTGAGATGCGGATTCTACACTTGACTTTGTCGGTTTTTTTTAAAAACTTAATTTCTGGAAAAAAATTATAAAAAATCAAATATTTGAATTTACTGCCTAGCTATTACAAATTAGATGTCACGATATGATTTTTTTCTTATCAACCAATAAAATCTAAACAATTCAAACATAAACAAACTCAATATTTTGTATCTAAACAAATATCATTCTTAGCAAACTAGATATTCTAGATCTTCCAAAAAATCATAACTAAATATAAATATAGTCCATAATATTTCATATAAAATCCGATTAAAAATTATGAACCTCTAATATTTTGTAAATTTTTTTACATAAAATTCGCTTTGAAGATTTAATATCCAATAGTGTAGAGATTACTTTAAGTTTTTGACCACCAAGATATTCTATATTAGAAAACCAAATATTCCATCTATTAAAAACCTAACAAACTAATACATCATCATATAAACCCCTCAATCTAATGACCATTTCCTTCACTCTCAGTTAAGTATTCGAAAGGAAGTCTATAATAAAATTCAGAGATGGCTTCTACTTTACCTCTTACTAACCTTTTAGATCTGAAGTCATTCAAGACGTTTTGGCTCATCCAAGTCAAACTTTTTCATGTCTGGAAGCAATTTATCACACAAGATGGAGAAACGTTGGAAATGGTGTTAGCTGATGAAAGAGTAAGTTTTTTTTCACTTTGCAATTGTTTAATATACTTTTCTGAAATGTAATGTGTGGAAACACGGTGGCAAAATACATGCATCGGTTAAGAGAACATTTCTTATTCGTTTAACTCTTGGTGAATGGAGATTCATCGAAAACTTTCAACTTACTCAACCAAGAAAAGAATGCATACCTACTAATCATGGATTCTGAAAGAGCATAATGGAAGGACATGATTTAAGGCGATGAAGGTGCAAATTAACGTGGGAAAAAAAAAGAATAATATGCTATTGGAATCAACGCATGAAGATAAAAGGAAAATAGAGTAATCAAAAGGAAAGGAAATAAACGAGAGAGAAAAAACTCAAATATGGGCACTATTTTATCACAATATTCAAGCCGGTTATTGAAGGCTCTACTCTAGGAGTGGAGCTGTCAATGTGATCTGCCGCCCGCGGGCTTCGTCCTTTTAGTACCACGGCGGGGCAGCCTGGACAAGCATATCTCTGCCCACAAAATGGCGGGCCTGGCGGACGAGGACTAATGTTTGAGACTAAACCCTAAAGTGATATGTGTTATTGACACCCAAGGAAACTTAAAACTCCAGCGGCTCACAACAATCAGAGACACCTCAGAGATTCAAAGTAGGATGCATATCATTCAAAACAAAAATCGATCAGCAAAAGTTACATAATTGATTCAGAAACCAGAAAAGGATTCTAGTGTTTGATTTTAGTGTTTTTTTAAGTTTTTTTTTAGTTATGACAAATAGTTTCAGTTTGAGTTTAAGTTTGAGTTTAAGTTTGAGTTTAAGTTTGAGTTATAGTTTAGTTTGAAACATGTGGAAGTGTAAGCAAATCAAAATCATACACATATCACAAAATCATAGCAGACACAAAACCAGAAACTGACACAGATCATAAGCAAGACACAAAATCATAGCAAAAACCAATTTTTACTAGTCACAAAATCATAGCAAAAACTAAGTCACTGAAACAGACAAAGACCAAAACCAAGTCATAGAATTTCACATTTTCACTGACCAAACAAAGACCAAAAGGTCCAAAACCGAGTCACTAAAACAGAACATGTGCTCAAAGCTAATCTTATCAAGAAGAGATTAGTAAGAAGTGTACCTGATTAGGTTGGAGTTTTGACGATAAACATTTTCTGCAAGGTCTCATTCCTTAAAGCCAAATACTCAAAATTAGCACACGACAAACAAACTATGCATAGTAGAAGATCATTAGATATTTCAACTTACAATAGAAACATTTGTCATCAGATTTTTCATCATGAACAAGATTAGGAGGTTTAGTTGTCATCAATTCATCATGTGGCTGTTGCAAGCCTTCTCATCACAAATAGCATGATCCTTGAGTAAATTCAAAGAGAGATTTCAAACCATTTTCCTTTAATCGAAATAGTTATCATCCAATGAACACAAATGAGACAAAATGGAAGACGTGGTTTCTCGATCAGCACTCTAATCATTTTGATCCATTTTGTTGCTTTCAAACGCAACTATGAACTTGAGAAAAATGCACTGGAATAAGAGATAGCTCTTTTCTGATCTTTGTTCTTACTACAATATAAAATAGAACGATATTAATTCACAAAATTGGTCGTGCAAAAGACTCACTGAGAAATGAGAATGCAAGAACTTTAAAAATCATGTTTTGTACTTGCAAAACTCTATAGTTTCATGTGTAGGAATTAATCTCGCAATGGTCAAAAAACTTCCAAGGTTTGCAGCTAACTTGGTGGACATGAAAGAATTAATCTACCAACACAACAACATCATACATAACTCTCCTCAACACAATATCTTCTTCAGAACAAATATAATCATTTATTGAGGAATGATGTAAAGAACTCAATCTTTGATGCTAAAGCCTAAAGATAAAGAATTAAAGATGAAGAACTTGAAAATCGATTTCAAAGTGAATAAATTCAATCGATTTCAATCTTGGATATCTAAAAGTAATTCAATCGATTTCAATCTTGGATATCTAAAAGTAATTCAATCTTGAGAATCTAACAACAAATCAACACAATTTGGGCCAACTGGTTAGCAAATCAACAAAAATTAACAATAAATCAAAACAATTAACTTCAATCGAACAAGAGAATTCAATCAACTTCAATCTTGAAATTGGAGATCGATCAAGACACAAGACTCATGAGAATTCAAAGCTACCTTCACTTAACTTCAATTGAACAAGATTAAGAAGCGAATAACTAACAGATCAATAAGCTAAACAAGAACAAGAAGTGAAGATCTAACAAAAACAAGATGCCCGCGGGTCGATCCGCATATCCGCTAGTTTTATGGGGTGGGTATAGCCAGTAGTTTATGTGTCCGTGGTCCTTGGCGGGTGGACCTGCACGGTCGGAGGAAATAGTGGTCGGCGGCGGGCATGCCTAGGTGGTGGCGGGCTGACCCGTTTGACAGGTCTATCTAGGAGAGATTGAGTGATGAAACTTGAAACCCTTTACTCGTAAGGGAGTGACCTAAGCAAGATTTATTTCCTTTTTCATCACATAATGAGATTTATGTCACATATTTGACATCTAGTAACTTATTCCAAACATAAAAAGAAAATAAAATTATGGCCGATTATATGAAATTATGGCGGGATCGTGTTTTAAAACATAGATATATCCAACGTATTAAAAAAATAAAAATTCATGATAATTCATTATTGTGGCGGGACCGTGTTTTTAAACATAGATATATCTAACGTATTAAAAAAATAAAAAATTGTGATAATTCATTATGGCGGGACCATGTTTTTAAATACTAATACTTCTATCATCTCCATATTTTTAGGATAATAGCAGAGCAAAACTAAAAAAACAAAAGTTTTTAATAAAATAACCTTGGTATATAGTAATATAAATTAACATCTCATCCTATTTTCTTTCTTTCTTTTTTTGTTTCTTTTGTTTCTTTTTCTATTTATCTCTCCAATTTCTTTCTCACCTCTCATTTTCCAGATCTTCGTCATTTCAGCCAGCAGTAACTCCAGCCCAATCTTTCCTTCGAATTCTCGCCATCGACCTGCAATGTATCCATTTCGCATGATCTCCATCAGATTTTTATTCCGAATTTCATGTAATTGTTTCGGATACATCGGTATCTTTGTTTTTAACATGCTATTTTTTACAATGCAATTTTGCAATAGGAAAAATGTCAAAAAAATCTGGACTTCCAAATTGTATATGATTAAATCTTGGACTTTGAAAATACTATTTAGATGCTGAACTTTTAAATTGACTTTAAAATAAATGATAAACTTTTGTTGACTATGCCATCTTAGGCATGTCGTTAAGTACACCGACAGAACACGATTATAAAGTTATCTTACCATTAACAACTTCATTATCTCAAAATGATATCGTATATCTTAACATTAAACGACGTCGTTTTAACCATTTGACTTATACAAAATCCCCAAATCAAAACAAAAATCCTTAAATCAAATCCCTAACCCTAGAAAATAATTTCTCTCATATCCTGTCAAATTTTGTAGATGATGCGAACCCGGGGGAGGGGGGATACTTGAATGCTCCAAATTGTCGGTCATCGAGGCTGAGAGCAGCAACGGCAAACAAAGTCTGTGAGATGGTTCGTAAACCACCTGACCTTGAGGTGGTTCAAATCGAATCAGAACATGAGGCTGAGGAGGTTCGAATCGCACAAGAATTTGAGGCTGAGGTGGTTCTAATCCTAATGGTTACTCAACCCAAACTAAAGAAGAGGCAAAAGAAGCAAAACCGGAAGACGCAATATGTTGTAGATATTGAAGAAGATCGCGAGGCTGTGAGTGAGGATGCTTACAAGATTGTTGGCGATGAAGACTGAAACGAGGTTAGGTATGCAAACGAGGTAGACGGAAATAATAAATAAGTTTATCCAGAATAATGTAACATTGTGAATGGTCTGGAAAAAGATCGTCAAAGAGGTATAATGGAAGAGGATTGCAAGGACTTTGAAGCTGAGTTTGGAGTTGGTGCGAGAGAAAATGACAATGGAAACAAGAATGATGCACATAGTGGAAATGATATCTGGGATGAAGAGAGGATTCCATAACCTCTGTCACACAGTGATAATGATGAAGAAGTTCTTGTTGATGAATGCAGTGGTCCTGCAGAAGTTGATCATGAAGAGCTGCTGATGTTGGAGAAAATTTTTAATTGCCGAGAAAATGAGGTAAGACTGGGTAATGATACTTTCTCAGTGGATATGAATGAACAAACTTATGATTGCATGAAGTGGCAGATGACTGGCATCCCATGTGTTCATGCTGCATCTGTCATAATAAGAAAAAAATTAAAAGTTAAAGATTATGTCAGTGACTGGTACACAACTAGAATGTGGCAAGAAACATACCACGACAATATTAAGCATGTTCAAGGGAGGTTTTTGTGGCCAAGAACAGGGATAGTAGGTTTGTTCCCACCTCCATGGAGAATAGGCGATCTTGGGAGACCAAATAATTATGATAGGAGGAAAAAAGTTTTTGAAACTAACATCATGCTTTCACGCATTCATCGAGTAATGACATATTCAAATTGCAAGGAAGAAGGGCACAATAAACAACGATGTACTAATCAGAGAGTTGCGACTCCACAAAAAAACCAACCAAGAAATGATCAGGTAATATCTTGTTTTAAAATTTTGGCATTTTTTTTATCTATGGAATGAATATTGATAGATTGATTGAAACCATGAGCCAAAGAATATCTTGTTTGGGCAAGGAGCATCATTTCTTTTACAGTGATCTCAAGGAGAAGCATCTCAAGGAGTTTCACAAGGAGAACCATCTCAACCACCACCATCTCAAGGGGTTTCACACGGAGAACCATCTCAACAACCACCATCTCAAGGAGCACCATCTCAACCACACCATCTCAAAGAGCACCATCTCAACCACCACCATATCAACCACCACAGAGACCACTAACGCGATCACACAAAGCAGCAACATCTCAAGGATCACAAGGAGGACCACAAACACGAGCACATAGAGCAGCAACACAGCCAGGGGGATCACAAAGAGGGGGATCACAGAGAGGAGGGTCACATAGAGGAGGATCACAGAGAGGAGGATCACATACAGGTAGGACACCATGATTTAAATGTTCAAAGTAAGCTGTAATGAACATGAATTGGTGTTTTTTTTGATGTTTTGTTGGTGTTTAGCTTGGATAAAAACCTGCATTTTGTGTTGAAGCAGTTTTAAATAGTTTCTAAACCTATATTTTGCCTTGTTTGGCTTGATTGCCTTGTTCAGGTTCTTTGTTTTGCTCGGATTTGATGTGTAATGAAACCTATTTTTTGTTAGCTTTGTTGCACTAGTAATGAACATGGTTTGTCTTTCTTTCATTTATTTTTTCTGCATTTTGAGTACCATTAAAAAACATACATAATAAACTGAACCAATTGAGATCAAAGTTACTTAAAGTTACCAAACACAAGATGCATTCATGTCAAAGGTTTACAACTATACTAATAACCAACCACACTTTGAGTCTTCTTCTTAGTTGCTTGACGAAACAAGAAGTATACAATCACAATGGTGATAAGGCATAGCCACAGAAAATACTCTTTGAAGAACGCTTTCAACTTGCGGATTTCTATTTTGCTCAGCATTGCTTCTTTTTAAAGTTATTGCATCACATCCTTTAACTCATTTGCCTCAGCTTTGGCTTTGCTAATCTCATTTGCCATGATTACTACTCTTTGTAAAACATCTTCCACCTCTTCAAACACAATATGCTCCTCCCACTTAAACAAATGACCCTAATGAACAAATAAAAGACACATAGTTAACTTAAATTGCTTGAAATTTCAACTTAACCAACATTCAACTTACATTTCTTTCTGTTTTCCATAACCTCGCATCTCATTTGCTACTACACCGGAAGAATGGTCGACCTGGGTTCTCTTGCGTCTTAGTGGTGAAGATCGTGATATCTAAGCCACACACACATTTTGATGGTAAACCACAGTCTCTGACGATACTCGATGTGATAGAGCTTGAACTCATCGGTAGAGAGATGAGAGAAATCTATTTCTAGGGTTAGTGATTTGATTTTAGATTTGAGGATTTTTTCGATTTGGAGATTTTTTATAAGTCAAATGGTTAAAAACGTCATTTAATGTTAAGATATACGATGTCATTTTGAGATAACAAAGCCGTTAACGGTAAGATAACTTCGTAATCGGGTTATGTCTGCATACTTAACAACATATCTAAGATTACCTGGTCAACAAAAGTTTACCATTTACTTTAAAGTCAACTTAAAAGTTCAGCATTTAAATAGCATTTTCAAAGTCGATGATTAAAACGTATACAATTTGAAAGTCTAGGTTTTTTTGACATTTTTCCCATTTTGCAATATTCATGTAACGCTACTGCTTATGTCGACATGCTATTCTTTTCAAAAACACAATGGATATTTTCCAAATTCAAGGTGTTTCTTTCGGATAATATATATATATATATATATATATATATTCATATCATTTTCTCAAAACCACCATGATTTGTTTCTCTTTTCCTTGATTTTCCCTTGCTGGATCTTCTCCACCATCATCTTCTCCACCATCATTTTCTCCATAACCACCTCTCTCGCATAAACAACCACCAACGTATCAACCTCCATCGTCTCCCCCAGATCTACATTTATTGCCACTGTAACCTCCTTCCTCACTATGACCGCCGCCACCAAATTCATAATCTCCGTTATGTTTTTAGCATTCCACCAACGTCATCTATGTCTCTCCCGACACCAGACCTGACGCCAAAATTATGGTATCAATTCATGCTCGATCTCACGCCGAAACGCTGAAATTATAATAAAAATTGTTTGTTTCGTGTTGTCTTACCAAATCGTTCATCTTGTAAAAACACCTAAACAGAGAGATATTTTGGTATTAATCCCACTCCAAAAACGTTATTCACCCACAAAATCTGACACAAGACTATTTTATTAATTCTTATTTGGTCAAAGGTTATCTAGCAAATTGACCACATATATATATATATATATATATAAAGTAAAATGTGTTCTCTTCTCATGAAGCCACATCATTTTTCATACTCTAATATTTTGACACATAAGCAAATGTTTCTTTATTATTTACACTTTAATTCTCATAATAACTAGTATTGTTTAATATTCCCCCCGTTCCTTATTGATCATATTTCTAGGAAAAATATTTGTTTCAAAAAATCATATTTTTAGGTTTTCTATGCATGTTTAATTAGTTATTGATGATAAATTATAAATTTCAAGAAAAATAACTGAATACTATTGATTTAAAATTATTGGAAGTTGTTAATCACAAAAAATGATGTATTTATAATCAAATTTGAATGTGTTTTCTTAATTTGTGTGAAAATCCTAGAAATGTGATCAATTAGGAACGGAGGAAGTATAATATTTTTTATACTCTAATATTGTGACACATAAGCAAATGTTTATTTATTATTTACACTTTAATTCTCATAATAACTAGCATTGTTTAATATAATATTTTTGAAAAGAATTTGAAAAGTCATTTCTTTAGAAAAATGATCTAAAACACTCCAATTTATTAATTTTACTCTTCTAGATTTATTTATATAGTTTATAAAATCTTTTAAATAAATCAAAGTATTTATAATTTTTATTATAAGTTTTTTTGGCAAAGAATTGTTATTATAAGTTATGAACTTAAATTAAAAAGTTTCATGTTTATAAATAATAGATTAAAATTTGTATGCATTAATTAAAAAATATTATGATATATAATTTAAAATCATTAATAAGGATGATTTCAAAGAAATGTACATAAATTTTAAAATACATTACCTAATTTATATTTTTAATTTTGTAATTAGGAAAATATTGAATTTAAATAGATTATATGAAAAATATGCATTTTGATTATCAGAAATTGGTGTTCAAGCAAATGAGGATTCGTTCAATATGTTAATACTCACGAGAATTCTAGAAGTTTGAATGACAACTCTGAATTTTTAAAAGACATATAAAAATGCATATTATGAGAGATATGTGATGTTATTCCAAAACGTTAACATGTTCAAGCCAATCTTTGAAAAAAAGAGTTAAGTCATATAAAATTTTATGGCACTCAAGTCATTGACCATACATCGAGAATGAATAGAAAAAAGAAAAACATGATGAAGATAATAAAGGTTATGTTTAAAACGCGTAAACATGTTGTCTATGGTTCAATTTTTTTGCATCTTCGAGAGAAATATAGATAATATACGTGTATATTAGAAACACATAAGGCTTTTATGGAAGGAGTTCAATGTTGTTGGTGATCTATGTAATGTGGTCCATAGTTCAATTTGATCGTGTTGATGATAAAAAAATAGAGAATGAAAGAGAAAGAGAATGTGCATATTTTGAAAACACATTAGACATTTATGAATATATATACATTTATGAATATTGATCAATATCTAAAATATCCAACTCAATTTTTGAAAAAGAGAAGTGTAAACTTTGGTTGGTTGTTCTCTAACATTAGTTTTCAATCTTTTTGAGAGTTTCAAGATCTACATAAAAATATAGATTTGGAGATTATATTTGTGGATGGTTGGATTGGTTGATTCGTGTGTAGTTGTGAGCATCTAATATAGTCAGTTGAATGTAGTTATTTAAATGCTATTTTTTTTGGTGAGACCATTAGCATCTATGACATATCTCATCTATCTGTAGATTGCATGTCTACTCCAATCTAATGGATGAACGTCTTTCTTTAATTATATAATGGTCAGTATATTTTTTGATCTAAAGTTAACAATTCAGATCAAAATTCATATGTAACTATCTAAAAAGTTTTTTATGAGTGTAAATATATAAAAATTGGATAATTGAAAAAATTATGAACACAAAATATATTTTAAGATTTGGATTTTTGTAAATATTATTTAATATTATATATACGTTGTCGATAGATTATATTTTATTAAGTATATATAAAATTGTTAAAGATGAGATATACTAATACTTTTTATTGGTGAAGTTGTTTTTTTAATAACTATATTAATAAATGATAATATAAAATACCACGCGAAACACGGCTCACCAACTAGTTTTTTATACAAAAAAATACAAAACAAATAAAAGCACATCATTCCGGCTATATATTGCTATAAATTAATATGTGATTCTCTATTTATAAATATACAGGACATAAAAATATATCCTCTTCTTGACTGAATTATGTGCCTGTATTATTTTCCATGTTTTTGTATTAAAAAGAAAGAGTTAGTTGAAGTGTAACTTTTTAACTGTTTGAAACCTATAATTTATACAAACTAATGGATATGATTAAGAAATCAAATGAATGACCACAAGTTAGTTTCACAAGTGATTTTATTTTAAATTTTAGGATATTATAGATTTAACATTATTATTTACTAAAAAATAGATTACAAAATAGTATAAAATATAATTTTATAGCTTAATAAAATATTATAAAATTTATCTTCATAGATTAAATATTTGTGTTTATCATTTTTAATTTATGAAAATATGTTAAATTTTAGTTACAACACATATTAACACTAAAATTAAATTAAATAATTTTATTTTCCAAAGATCTTATCCAAATACATTTTTTCCTTTTTCTTTTCTATTTCTAATTTCCAACAAGCCACTGGTATTGGACAAATTTCTCAAGAAAATAGACAGAAAGAAATGAAGCTTTAGGCCCAAACCCGAACACGAAGCCCAACACAAACATTTCGTATGAATAATAATATTCGAAGGTGAAGAAGATAAGGAGGTGAGCTTGGTACAGTACTCTTCTGACACCATAATTGTGGTGAGTAGGTCCCTCACTCTCTCTTCTTCTAACTCTGCTCTGCTTCTGACCCGGGTCCAGTTGGGTCAATTCTGACCGACCCGGGTCCCTTATAAAAAGTGCAATCTCTCTCTTTCTTTGAAAGCTTAGACAGTGACGCAAACTGCTTGGAGCAATTTTAATGCGACTGAAAGCGAAGTGAGACACATTTTCTCTTATCTTCTTCTACTTCCTCTCTCTCTTTCTTTCTTCATAAAGATTCTGACTTTAAGCTTTTTGGTTTACTTCTTCTTGGAATGTTTTACTTATTCAGGAGTTTTGAGTCTTCAATGCGTCTCTTTGTTGTTTGTGCTCTGATGATGGTGTAAAGGACAAAGCTTTCTCTGATTTGAAGGTGACTACAACATAGCGTGAAATTTGGGGGAGGAGTACAAGGAAATGGAGATGGAGAAGGATGAGTTTGTGTTGCTTAAGCTCAAGATTTATAGCTGGTGTAGTAGTTGGAAGTGAGAAATTTGAAGAAATTGTACGGAAATTAGGGTTTTTTTTTTCTTTTGTGTTTGAATCATGAATCTTTCAGCATCTGGGTTTGGTCAACAGAGTCATGAAGGTTGATAAATTTACAATTTTTATTATATATCTATTTGAGTCTTTTCTTCATAATTGGATTGAAGTTTTCATCTTTGTAGCAGGGGAAAACAACAAGTGTTTGAATTCCGAGTTATGGCATGCTTGTGCTGGATCACTAGTCTCTCTTCCTTCATCTGGGAGTCGTGTTGTCTATTTTCCACAGGGTCATAGTGAACAGGTCTCTTAATCAAATGGATTTGGTGTTTTGGCTCTTTAGATTGCTGTATTGTCCAAAGCTAAGGAGGGTTTTTTGCCTTTTTCTATTAATAGGTTGCTGCTACTACTAATAAGGAAGTTGAAGGTCATATACCTAATTACCCAAGTTTACCACCACAACTAATATGTCAGCTCCATAATGTTACAATGCATGTGAGTTTAGTTAGTTCCCTGTCACTTTCTTTCATTAACTTGATGTAATTTTGGGATGTTGTTTTGTAAGTATGGGTTTTTTGTTTGTATTTTTTAGGCTGATGTGGAGACAGATGAGGTGTATGCTCAAATGGTACTTCAACCATTGACACAGGTAGCTTACTGAATTTGTATTTGTAGTTTTGGTGATTGTAATGGTATTTGAGTTTTCATTGATTGTTTAGTACTGGTATTGGTTTTAGGAGGAGCAGAAGGATACATTTGTACCGATTGAATTGGGAATTCCTAGCAAGCAACCTAGCAATTACTTCTGTAAGACTCTCACAGCTAGTGATCCTAGTACTCATGGAGGGTTTTCTGTTCCTAGACGCGCTGCTGAGAAAGTTTTTCCTCCTTTGGTAAGTGCTTTTGCTTGGCAAATATAGTTACTAAAACCAATGTTGTGAGATATGTACTTCCTGAGATATTTTCCTTTTTTCTCTGTTGCAGGATTACTCACAACAGCCACCGGCCCAAGAATTGATTGCAAGGGATCTCCATGATACTGAATGGAAGTTTAGGCATATTTTTCGGGGTAGGTTTCACCTTTCCTCTCTGAGTTGATCCTTTTAACTAGCATATAGCTGCTTTGTCTGAATGATATTAGTCCTTGTTGCCGTGTAATGCTGCTGGCTGTAACAGTTTTATTTGGCTGTTGTGTATGGTTTAGGACGTTTTCTGCATAGTTTTGTTTTTATCCAAGAGCAAGGTTATGTATCCTGTTCTAGAAATGGAATGTCTTAAGGCATGATACAGGTGTTGGATCCTAAAATAGTTAGTTCTAGACAGTGTTTTTGAAATGTAGATAAATCAAAGAAAAGTGAGAAACAACCCTAAAAGAATGGTGTTATGAAAGATCATGGCAGGAACCCTGTCATCTAGAATGGTGTAAGGTCTCTAAGAGAATCAGAACCACGATACGCAAATGTTTGGAGCTTAGTAAGCGTAGTTTAGAAGATTAGGGGGAAGTTCACAAACATGCTGATACTTACAAAAGACTAATGATGTTCCAGAACATGAAATTGTACTTTCAAATTGTTTATTTGATTTTTGTAAAGTGCATATATTCAGTTGCAGTAGTCTTCTGCTCCCACTGCCTCGTTTGGTTATGTTGGATAAATAAAGTTTACGCGTTCTAGTAGTTTATATAACATATTGACCATTGAAGTCCCTTTTGCTGTGCTTGCTTTGCCAATTTCTTACACTTCTCTTGTCTATTTTTGCAGGACAGCCCAAACGGCATCTGCTTACGACTGGATGGAGTGTCTTTGTCAGTGCTAAGCGACTTGTGACTGGAGATTCTGTCATTTTCATCAGGTTTTACTCTTCCCATGTACACTCCTTTAGTGCATGTTGATTATTGATTACCTTATTAGCCTTATTCCCTGTTTTCAGGAATGAAAGGAATCAACTTCTTTTGGGGATTCGTCATGCCACTCGACCACAGACATGTGTACCATCATCTATGTTATCTAGTGATAGCATGCATATTGGGCTACTTGCAGCTGCTGCACATGCTGCTGCAACTAATAGCTGTTTTACAGTTTTTTTTCATCCAAGGTTGAACCGCTTCTATAGCGTCTTCATCTCAGTATCTGATTAAATTGTCCACTGATATTATCTTCATGTTCAGGTCTAGCTCATCTGAGTTTGTGCTACCACTTCCCAAGTACATTAAAGCAGTTTTTCACACACGTATTTCAGTCGGTATGCGCTTTCGTATGCTTTTTGAGACAGAAGAGTCAAGCGTTCGAAGGTAAAGTAACCTGAAATAAGATTTGAAATTTGTTTCTGCTATCTTGATGTCACACACTCACGTCAACAACTCATATTTTGACAATGACGGAGTATTTTCCAGGTACATGGGTACTATAACTGGCATTGGTGATATGGATTCTGTTCGTTGGCCAAACTCTCATTGGCGTTCTGTGAAGGTAATTCATATTTAAACCCTTTAGTTACATTAAAAAAAAAACCATTACTCGCAAGAATCTGATGATTATCTATTGGTATTCTTTGTATGTTGAGGGCTTTAGCCATGTTAGTTTTGATACCCTGGTCAGAGAATGCATGAAAGTCCAATAAATATGTCAAAATATTTGCTTTCAAGCCGAGATTTTTTCCAAAATTCCCATTTAATATTGAAAATCCAAATGTTCTTGATTTAGGTTGGTTGGGATGAATCATCCGCTGGTGAGAGACAGGCAAGGGCTTCTCTATGGGACATTGAACCTCTTACCACTTTTCCCATGTACCCATCACTGTTTCCTCTCAGGCTAAAACGTCCTTGGCATCCAGGCGCATCATCAATGCACGGTATCCACCATTGGCCTCAGAATCTTTGTTAAAATTCTGGCTCCCTTTTTACTCAAAGTTTGCAGGATATTAGATAATCATGTTTAGACTAACTATTTGGCTTGGTATTTGGTTGAAAACATTTGTGGGGGGAGATAAGATTAGAAGCATCACAGATGAGCTGAAAAGAAAATTATTCATTTAATGTTTTATGAGAAAAGTTGTAGATGGTAAGCCTATTTTTCTCCATATGGAACTGTTGCATGCATATAGTGATGCAGGTGTAAATTTTTTATTTGTGAGCATGTTAGACTAGATTCTTATGTCAGCTTAGCTTGAGGGACTCGGGTTGTTTGTTGACTTTTGACAGGTTTTAGCTTATGAATCCTTGTATATTACTTTTTTTTGGTTGTTACTTCATTCGACTCTTAACATATTGATGCTCATTGATTGACAAGAATTTTTACCTGTCGCTCAGATAATGTGCGGTTTAAGATGGTTGAGTAGACGGAAATTTGACTTTGTATTTATAGTTTGAGTTCCCCAATTATGGCTTAGCAACTTGACTGTGCATGATGAGTTGGTGCTTTTTTAATGTTTCAGATAGCAGAGGTGACATGACAAGTGGCCTAACATGGCTTAGGGGTGGAGCTGGAGAAAATGGCTTGCTTCCGTTAAATTATCCGTCTGCTAGTTTATTCCCATGGATGCAACAAAGGCTTGATCTCAGTCTACTAGGAACTGATCAGAATCAGCAGTACCAAGCAATGTTAGCAGCCGGTTTGCAGAACATGGGCAACGGAGATCCTTTAAGACAGCAGTTTGTTCAGCTCCAAGAGCCAAACCACCAATACCTTCAACAATCAGCTACTGTCAACAATTCTGGTTTCCTACTTCAGCAACATCAACACGCATCGTCTGAGCAGCAACTTACACGTCATCTTCTGCAGGCTCAGACCCAGGTTGTTACTGAGATTTTTCCTCGCCAGAATCTGCGACAAGAAGCTGTGCAACCACAGCAGCCGGACCGTGTGTGGCAGCATTCTGATTTGCTTTCACCTTCATTCATGAAATCAGATTTTACCGACTTAAACAATAAGTTCACATCAACAGCTAATCCAGTGCAACAACAAAATTTGACCCTTCAAAAAGGCTCTGGAGATGGTGGCAATCTCTTGAATTTCTCTATAACTGGTCAGTGTGCACAGGCTGAGCAATCACCAACACAAGTTTGGTCTCTTACTCATACTCAGCCTGAAGCTAATGAGTTTTCTGAGTCATTGTCTCTTCGACAAACCTATGGTGGAACAAATCCTTCTCTTGAACCTTCAAATCCCCAAAATCTCTCCCTTTTTGGTGCGGACTCTGGACTTTTTCTCCCCACCACGGTTCCTCGTTTCAGTACTTTGTCAGCTAATGCTGACACCTCCGCAATGCCACTAACGGATTCTGGATTTCAAAACTCTTTATATGGGTCCGTGCAAGACACTCCCGAGTTATTGAATGGGGATGGACAGACAAAGAACTTTGTTAAGGTGCTGTTTTTAGTAATTCTTACTTTTCATCTGTTCTTTGTTGGAACTGCTGTATAACAACAGTAAGAGTAT
>CM051366.1:7202947-7227947 GCA_028015245.1 Cardamine occulta
TATGTGCAGGTTTATAAATCAGGTTCGGTGGGGCGTTCACTCGACATCTCTCGGTTCAGTAGCTATCATGAACTGAGAGAAGCGTTGGGTAAAATGTTTGATATCAAAGGGTTGTTGGAAGACGCCTTTAGATCAGGCTGGCAGCTTGTATTCGTGGACAAGGAGGATGATATTCTTCTTCTCGGCGATGATCCTTGGGAGTTAGTACTCACTCACTCCCTCTTTCATTTGTTGAAACCACATATGTATAAGATTTGGATTTAACTGAAAAAATGGTGAAATTTTACGCAGATCATTTGTGAATAGCGTTTGGTACATAAAGATACTATCGCCAGAAGATGTTCAGAAAATGGGTGAACATGGCGAAGGCAGCAACAACGGTTCCTTGGCACAGAACCTGACCCATTTCTAGACCGCTGCAATTTATCTCTTCTGCATCTTTGTACTATCTCATTTGAAACGTTTATCTGAACTTGTCATTTCTCAAGTTGGGTCTCAGAAACCTTACAAGGCATTTCGTTTAGTCTTGTAATCATTATACTCTTATTTTGTTGTGTGATAATGCCACCTTGTTAGTACGTTGTCAATCTTTTTATATATATAGTCAAGGAACACACCATGGATCAATGTAGATTTAAGAACACATTCAGACGAATTTTGGCTTTGACCAAGATAAGAAGGAGATTATATAGAAAAGGAGTAGAAGACAGAGAAAGAACATAGCAAAAGGTTGTTACTAAGCAAATCAAGTTAGACGAGCAAAACCAAGTACAAAAACTTTAGAATTGATCCATAAAGCACTAAGATTACCTAATTGTTTCTCCACACTCCAAAACATTAAGCTTTAAGCTCTATACATACAAAAAGATGACCATAAGCAACAGAAACAAGACGAAACTACATACACTCTGCAAGAAGTTTACAATGCTTGTAAGCTGTTCAACCAGATTGGGGTCAATAAGAACCATACACATATTGTGCGAGGATCTAGCAACTCAGAAAGACAACAAAAAATGGACATTGCTTAGATAATCGAACAATTAGCTCCTAAACTAGACACTACCAAGAAGTTTACAATGCTTAAAAGCTGTTCAATGAGAAGCATACACACATCCATAAATTGAGTTCTGGAATCAACCATAGCTCCTAAACTAACCACATTGGTGTCAAAGATAGTGAATAAAACCCATATGCACATAAAAGTAACAACATAATCACACTTATATAATAAACATCCACTACAAATCATAAAGCACACATATTTCAGTATATTAAGTTTAGATATAAATCCATAAAAGAGACGAAATTTACTGATTAAGCAAACATAGATAGACATAGACAATAGCGTAAACGACCATAATAATATGCAGAAGTAAAAATTCACAGAAGGAACTTTTTTGTTTCACAGTTTTTGGATAATAGCATTAAGAACAACCTCAAATTAAGCAGCTTCCTTGACAGGAGCTGGAACTGGATCAGGAATCTTCACATAACCAAGCTTCTTAAGACTAGCAGCATCAGATTCTTCATTCTCATAATCATCATCTTCAAAATCAGAGCTATGACGATTCACAACAAGAGCCCAAACAAGGTACATAGTAGCAGCAGTTAAAGCACCACAACCAACACCAAACAAAAGAGCCACAACGACGCTAAGGATATCTCTAGTTCGATCTTTGAAGCTATTATTGATATTCTCAGAGATGAAAGGGAGAGATAATTGTGAGGAGATCTGTGGCTTCTCGACGGTGGAAGGAAGAGATCCGTGACGATTGACGAAGATTGGGATGGTGTGGTAAGGATTGAGACGACGGATTGTGAAAACGGTGACGAATCGAGTTGAGGTGAAATCGGATTCGAGGTTAGGGTTTTCCGGTGTTATTGAGAGGGAATAGGATGAGATTAGGAAGGTTTTGCAAGGACGTGCGGTGGTGGTGATGGTGGAGATTGAGAGGAAGGTTACGATGATGGTGATCGTAAGGAGGAGGTAAGAGGAGGATGATGATGATGATGACGCCATTGTTGTATCGTCGTCTCTTTGGACTTCTTCTTTTGATTATTTGAAACGATGATGGATCGAACCTAAACCAGATTTGATTCGGTGAACGAAGATTGTTTATGAAGATTTGTTTTTTACTTTTTGTTAATTGTGAAATCACCCCTATATTATGAACAATACTAGGGATGAACCTCTTTTTTATTTAGCCAATGAAAATGTAACAACTAATATCATATTTATAAATCATAAATTAAAATTAAACTTAAAACAAATTAAAATTAAAAGTTAACGGCGTTAATCGCATTCTAATCTTCTTCTCCGTTGAAGATTTTCAATCAAACAACACCAAAAAATCAACACAAATTGATTCGGAGATTAAACAAATTAGAATTCGACGTTTCTATAAAGTCCCTAGCATAAACATTTGATGTGGATAGCTGAGCAATGCTCTCTGAAGCTAGCTTCTTTTAGTTATTCAAGTGTTGTCATGTAATCAGACCTATCATGTCCCTGAATATAATTTTCCATCAAATACAAAATGGTTCTTCAGTGATAACAGTTAGGTTTAACAAGATGAGTTGGGGAAAAGTAAGTTTAACAAAAAGTTCACCAAGTATTGTTCCTATATTATTTTATTTAACCTTATAGGTCCCTCTTATATTTTTAATAACATTAACACATTTGAGAGACCCATGTTTTTTTTTTCTTTCTAGATGTAAACTGAAAACCTGTTCAATTGATAAATGATTACGATTAGGTTCGAAGCTGTTGACAAGATTTGTCAAAGTTATATTTTTGAATATTCATTCAAATGTTGTATAAAGTTTCTAGAATATCCACTGAGACACAAAAATGTACAATTAATTGTTTAGTCAAGGTCTTATAGGTCAAATCTTTTAGAATTAAAAGTATAGATCTCAAAAAGACAAAACTACCCCAATTATAAGAGAATATTATAATGAATAATTGTAAAAATATTGATTTTAATGATTAAAAAATCTTAAAATTAAAATCATCAGAAAATATTATAAAGAATAATTTCTATACCAACCTTGTTTTCTCCAATCAGAACAACGTTGTTAGGTTTTGATTTATGTTCAACTAATCTAAATCTACAACGATCTTTTAGTTCTAAAAAAAAATATAGGTATGTTCATAATTGTTTCATAATATTTTCCTCCAAAATTATTTAAGAAAGTTGTTTAACACAGTTATGGAGGAAGTTTTATTGATTTTAGTGTATAGTTTTTCTGTAAATTTTTTGGAACAAGTGATTTTACAGAGTTGTGTTGGCAAATTTATTTTCATACAATTATTAAATGATTGTACAGTTGTTTGATAGAGTTTTCTGCAAAAGTTAAACTGCATAGTTGTTTGAAAAATTAGGTTTGCACACAATCAATTGTAAGTAATTTCATAAAGTTTTCGAAAAAAGTTTTATTGATTTCAAGATAATACAGTTTCTTAATGTTTAGGCCATGAATGGTTGGAAAATATTTAGTGGTTTTTAGCTTTTGTTTTTTTTGTTTTTTGTTTTTGTTTTTGATTTTTGGTACAACAAAATCTCTTAAAAACTACTAAAAGGATGATTATGGATTCTCTTTACAAATATGTAAAAACTATTAAAATCCAGATTTCCTATCACTTAGGGAATCCATTTTTTAAAAAATCTTGAATGGCTATCAAGTAGATTTTAGAAAAATCTTAATCCAAAAACTATTGCCATTCATGGCCTTAGTTTCTGTAAAGTTTTCAAAAAATTTAATTTGCAGAGTTGTTTGGCAGATTTAATTTCATACAGTTATTATCCGATTTCAGTGTACAGTTGTTTGATAGAGTATTCCACAAAAGTGAATCTTCATAGTTGTTCTAAAAATTAGGTTCGCACAATCAATTTTAATGTATAAGTAGCTACATAAGGTTTTCGAAACAAGTTGTTTGGTAAAGTTTTTGTAAGAAATCAATTTCAATGTAGATTTATTTTTCGAGAAAAATTTGTCTGTAGAGTTGTGTGCTAATTAGTTTCAGAGAGTTATTATAACTATATTACATTATTAATTGTTTCGTAAAGTTATCATGCACAGTTATTATATTGATTTTGTTATTTATTATGAATTAATAAGTTATTTAAATATCCTAAAAATAAGGGTGTAGGAAACAATTAGGTTGTTGTTTACACTATAGCTGATGGGTAAAAACTAAACAGAAATAAAAATAAATCAAAATTAACTAGAATGCATAGCTTTTGAGGAATAAATGACAAGTGTTGGTGCAGAGTTATTCAACTAATATTTATATATATTTTTAACACACTATGATGCAGAGATTATGTGAAGAGTAAAAGAGTTGAAATTTTGAACAAAGGAAAGCGGCAAGGATCGAAGAAATTTGAACAGCGATGTTGAAGTTCTTAGTTTTGCTTTGGACAGATTGTAAACTGTAATAAAGAGAAACCGTAACTTTTAGATCTATAATCGTAACTCTTAGATCTGTAAGTTTTGTTTGTTTTTTTCATATTTTTTTGCAAATGATAAAATGACGATGGAATTAAAAATACTCATGGATTCTTTTGACTCTTTTAAATAGTAAAAAACTAATTATTTAATTTGAAAAGGTTTAACCTATTTTCCAAATTTTACCATAAAATATATGATGCACTATTAAAAAACATTCTTTTGACATAATTCAATAAAATTACAAATAATAAATATAATGAACCACAACATTCTAAAATTGTAAAGACAAAATAATTTTTAAGAATTAAAAATACATCAGTGCGTAGTGTCCATTTCCAAAATGACACATTTTCTCCTTCTTAATTTTCTTTTATTTAGATCCTTTTCTTTCTAACCAGCATCATAAACACTTATTATTTAAGGGGATTTGTTTTTTTTTCTTTGATCACGATTTAAGGGGATTTGTTAAAATATGACATTTTAAATCAAATTTGACCATTTATACATTTTTGACAACTTTGATGAAATATACTTTTTGAATTATAGAAAATCCATTATACTTAAAACTGCATAAAATCAAAAACAATATTCTTTAAATCTTCTTTTTAATTTTTTATGTACATGTTTTTCTAGTTTTTTTTTTGAAAAATTGAGTTTTTCTATTGCTATGAGCAGTTTTGCAAAAAATGACAATTCATAAAAAAAAAGGTATAGATGGAAAAAATCGAAGCTAGATGTCCTTTTAACCCAAATTTTCCATTATTTAAAGTATTCTATTTATTTAAATAAAACAAAATACACCAATTTTTTACATCATTCAATTTATTTAAATCTCACTCCTTAATTTTTTTTATTTTGATTTTTTCTTTTCTAACAAACTTCATAAACACCTATTATTTAAAGCATTCCATTTATCTTCATTTTTAATTATATTATGTGGCAATATTTAGTTAGTTCCCAAAACAAATAGTCAAAGATTCATTTTTAAGTAAGTTATACATTTTGGTCATATAATTTTGAACTATGCCAAACCAAAATATATATATATATATATATTTGTTTGGACATATGCCCAACCTCTGCCTCCTCCGCCAAGGTTCAAAACAGCGATCCAACGGTGACCAAACCACCAAGCCGATAACACCATCATCCGATCCGGTGAAGGCGAACCTGGAGGTTGGCATGCGAGAGGAAGAGGCAGAAAAACTCATCCTTCGCCACCGCCGACCATCTAGCCACATTGACCAAGAGAACAAGTAGCTCACCCACCAAATCTGTCAGACAACTTCCGCCGCATATATAACCGGAAGATCTGAGAGCTCCACTGTTCTCTTGTGGAAACTCCAATCACTCCTGACTGACGAATAGCCCGTGACATTAATCGATTCCGCCATGGATCTGCCATGGATTGAAACAAGAGACATAGATCCACTTTGAGAGAGTTCATTACATCTTCTGAAATCTCTATTCTAAATTTCCTAGAACATGAATAAATGCTAGAATACATAATCTATTTTTTTTAGAACATATACAAGTGCTAGAATACTTATTCTAACTATCGGAATACGTATTCTAAACTTTTAATAACATACTTCATCAAGCTAAAAACATACTTAAAACTGCATAAAATCAAAAACTTTATTCTTGAAATCTTCTTTTTAATTGTTTATGAAAATGCTTTTCTAGTTTTTTTTTGAAAATTGTGTTTTTATATTGCAATGAGCAGTTTTGGAAAAACTAACAATTTATAATAAAGGTATAGATGGAAAAAATCGAAGCTAGATGTCCTTTTAACCCAAATTTTTCATTATTTAAAGCATTCTATTTATTTAAATAAAACAAAATACACCAACTATTTACATCATTCAATTTATTTAAATCTCATTCCTTAATTTTTTTTATTTTGATTTTTTCTTTTCTAACAAACTTCATAAACACCTATTATTTAAAGCATTCCATTTATCTTCATTTTTAATTATATTATGTGGCAATATTTAGTTAGTTCCCAAAACAAATAGTCAAAGATTCATTTTAAAGTAAGCTATACATTTTGGTCATATACCTACACCCTATTAATTATGGAAGGATAATTAATTTGAAAAGCTAATATATATAAACTTGTTGGGTGAAGAAATTTGAAAGAGCATACAAAAACAAAAACATCCTCATCCAAATTATGAAAATAATATTTCTTTTCTTCATTATAATTACTTTGTGTGTTCGATTGAACACCACCACTATCAAATTGTTTCCTAATGTAACATTATGTTTCAAAAACTCTTTTAGCAGCAACAATGATGTTCTCAAAATTCATTGCATATCTGATGAAGGTGATCTTGGGGTTCACTTTTTGCATCGTTCAAACTTATATACTATTAAGTTTGTGGATAAATTACTCGGTGTTTCTCGATATGAATGTCAACTAAGACATGGACCTGATTTAGGATATTCTAGAAACTTTACAGCATATATTAAAGAAGGTGCTCTTTCATTCCATGATACATACCTTTGGGAGGCTAGAGATGATGGGATCTATCTTTCAGAAGATGGTCATGCTGCAGTGTATAAATATGATTGGATTCTTTAAGCCATATTTGTCTGTCTTCTTGGTATCAATAGATTTCAAGATATAAATCATATGAAAAATATTTAATACTCTATGTATTGGATGTTCAATATTATAATAAAAAAATGCAATAACCCAATTAAGTTGTTGCTAGATATTCATCCATGTGATCTAAAAAATTCTCAATCGTATTATCAATTAGATTTTTAATTTAAAAATAATTGAATTATGCCAAACAAAAAAATATATATATTTGTTTGGACATATGCCCAACCTCTGCCTCCGCCGCCAAGGTTCAAAACAGCGATCCAACGGTGACCAAACCACTAAGCCGATAACACCATCATCCGATCCGGTGAAGGCGAACCTGGAAGTTGGCATGCGAGAGGAAGAGGCGGAAAAACTCATCCTTCGCCACCGCCGACCACCTAGCCACATTGACCAAGAGAACACGTAGCTCACCCACCAAATCAGTCAGACAAATTCCGCCGCATATATAACCGGAAGATCTGGGAGCTCCACTGTTCTCTTGTGGAAACTCCAATCACTACTGACTGACGAATAGCCCGCGGCATTAATCGATTCCAAACATTAAAAAAATAAGGACTATTTTATAAATAAAAAAATTTACTCTATTAATGAATAGTATTACTCCAAATATAGAGTAATATTTTCATAACTCTATTTTAGAGTAGGATATAGAGTGGGTTGGAGAATGTTTTACTCTATAATAGAGTTTAAAAGAAGAAATAGAATTTGTATATCAAAAATCATTTGGAATGATTTAAAGAACAATTTATATATAGTTATAAAAAATTAGATCCAAATACCAACTCATATACTGGTATTTCAATAAAAACCAAAAAGAAAGAAAAAACTCCATCAGAACATAACTATTTTTCAACGTTTCACCTTCTTCTTGTCAAAGCCCTAACCACAATTTCCATATGTATCCTCATCTTCCTCCTTAATACTGTATGACTATATTCTCTGAGTTTTCATTATTGAAGAAGATGAATTCAAACCTATCTTATAATAAAAATGTCCCTAAACAAATTAAGCAAATATCAAATACATGTTGGAGCGTAAAAAAATGTTTTATTTGGTGGAAGTGAAAACAACGCATTATTGAAAGAACCACCACCATTGATGTGGTTAGTCAAGGTTGAAAACAACTGATGGTTAAAAATTATATATAACAAAGAGTTTGATAGCTACTAAAATATTTTGCTGATTACCAATTAAGTTAAAAAAGTTATCAAGTTTCAACAGCCTCACAACAAGCTGAATTACAAAAGCATTATAATAGATATTCTCAAATATTTTCTTCAAACCATTAATTTTATCTAATATAAATTCAAAATTGCTACAAAAATGACACTTTCATCCTTCTTTCATTTTCTTCTTTTATATGTATTTTCTTTCTAACAATTAATTTTATCTAATATAAATTCAAATTTGCTATAATATACTTCCCAAAATCTCTACAAAATTTTTAAAATAGATTTTCAAATCAAATACTTAAAAATAGTATAAAATATACTTTTAACATATAGATTGGAGTGAAAAACTCAATTTTCAATTACTATTCCTTGAATTTTGGTTAAATGTTATAAATAGTCACTTCTCAGTTCTCACCATCTTCCATCATATCTTTAAATTTAATTTTCTTTTATTTTCTAATTAAAAATTATATATAACAAAGAGTTTGATAGTTACTAAAATATTTTGCTGATTACCAATTAAGTTAAAAAGGCTATCAAGTTTCAACATCCTCACAACAAGCTGAATTACAAAAGCATTATAATAGACATTCTCAAATATTTTCTTCAAACTATTGCAGTAAGAAATCATTAGGTTTACTTTATATTAGTTTTGACATTTTTAGGTTATTACAATTTACATATTATATTTAATTTCATCATCATTTATATAAACATTTGAAAATATAGATTAGCTATCTACATCAGAATTAATATCAAAAAATGAAAAGATGTTTTGAAAGTGTACTGTAAAAAACCTCCAAAATTTAGGTTAGATGATAATTAGTAGAATGTTATTGTTGCAAAGGAGGGAAACCAGAGATAGAAAAGAAATAAAGAGAAAAAATACAAAAATGGATATAAATTCGCAAAACTGGATGAATATGTTTGTCTTTATGCATGTGTGAGTCTTTTATACATTTATTACTTTTGTTTTACTACTACATAAATTTTTTTTTACAATAAATTAATTTAATTAAAATTAAAATTTAAGGGCCGATAAGGTTAAAAGATTAACTTCTAAATTCAAAAAAAATAAATTCAGAATTTAATAATTTTCAAATATCCAATGCTGAGATTCCTTTATATATTTTTAGTTGTGAAAAAATTGCAATATGCATGTCATAATAATGACATGCTAATTAATAATTTATTATCTATTCAACAATAATTCGCATTGCATAGAATCAAAAATACCAAAAAAAACCATTTATGCAAAAAAATGAATTCATTGAATTTGAAAACCCGCAGAAATATTTATTTTAAACCTACCAACATTGAGAATTAAAATTAAAATTAAAATTTATGATACAAAGAAGAATAAATTTATTTTCTCACATTCATGGTTAATTCTATATATTAATAAAAACTATCATTCATACAAATATAAACTAATATCGAAAATTTACTAAATCATTTCGAAATTATACTTTGTCGATACGGAGTACATATAATTTAAACTAATATTGAAAATTTACTAAATTATTTCGTAATTATACTTTTGTCGAGACCCAACTACCATAAGAAACCAACTATGAATCCCAAAAGATACTTGAATCCTATTATGAAACCAAAATTCTCATAAAAGACAAACTATTTGAATCCTAAAAGGCGTTTCATTAGAGATAAATGACTCTAAAGAAACTCATTGAGTTGACTTACCTGTGTTTCAACATTTGTCAGTCTTTCTAAAATACTGATGCGGTAGAGCTAAGTAGGTGGAAGAGAAGACGATTGCTATTGGCGTTCTTGAATTTGAATTCTCCAAAACATGACTGAAAGAACTCGTAGCTTTTCATGGTACAAATTTTTGAAGATTGAATTCATTATATATGATGATTTGGAAACTCAATTATTAATCATATATTATAAAAACATTTATTAGAATAATGTACATAATTTATATATAAATATTTTTTATTCATTTTCTTATAAAATGGATTGCTCAACTTCTTCAGTTTGGTTCATTGTAAGTTACCTACTAAATTAATGCAGACAAATTATTAAGAAAAACAAAAAAGTCTTGCGTGATCAAAATTTCAAATTTCTGATTTTCTAATTATCTAATTATTGTTGTTATAAATTAAGTTAGTAAACAATTTATTCAAAATGTTCTACTTATCAAAAGTTTTAAACCACACAATTCAGCAACGTGGCAAAGAAAACGTATCATCATTAGCAAAATATCTCCAACAAACCAAAATTATCTTTCCAATTGAAAAGATAACCAACTAACCATAAAATTCATTTCTATTAAATGACGAAACAATTTGTAACAAGGTTTTGGCAACGGTGAACATCTTACTCTTGATGGCAAAATAAAACAAGAAAATTATCTTAATTAAAATAATATTATATTTATCTATCCTAACCGGGATTGTTACGGTTTTCAATATTAGAATTGTATTACAAAAAAAAACCGGATTAGACCGGAGACAACAATCGAGAAACTTAAAAGAGATCCGATCTCCCTTCTAAACCTTGAAGATTACCTCTGAGTACAACAGTAAGTTTATAATTGATCCATCAATCTTAATTAAAATCATCAAATTTACAAATAATCATAACTATTAAATTAGTTACCCTTTCCAAAGTATATGACATGCTTTAACCCAAAAAAAAAAAATCTTATTTCTAACCACAAATCTGAAACAAATCATAATGATTGGTAATTAGAAAATAACGTTATATATTATGTGGTTTAGTCACGATATTTTTTTATTTTTATATAAATTACATTTTTCTTAATTTACTTTTCTCTATCTTAACTTAATCAAAGCGTTTCTCTTATGTAATGAAAATAACAAAAGAAAAAACTCAAAGTGTAATTTACTTTGGCTCTCTAGGGAACTCCGATGACTTTTATCGTAAGATTACGAATGGATCAAAGCAAGAAGAAACGTAACCGGAATCCCAACTGGTCGGAGCTATGTCCGGACTTGCTGCGATGTGTTTTCAAACGATTGAGTTTCATAGCTCTTAATCGAGCTAAATTGGTTTGTTCTTCGTGGCACTCTGCTTCCAAACACTGCGTCCCTACAAGTAATCAGATTCCATGGCTCATTCTCTTCCCTAACAACGAGGAAGAAACCAATAACAGTAGATGTGTTTTGTTCGTTCCAGAGGATAAAGACAAAGTTTACACAAGTAGACATCTTGGTGTTGACTTTGTCCAAAGTCGTTGCCTGAGGATTTGTGGTAGCTGGCTCTTGATGCTGAATCCGCTTCAGGATCTATACATTCTCAATCCTTTAACTGGTGAGAGGATTGATCTACCCGATACTCATAATTTTAGACAATACAACCGAGCTTATTTTTGGATAGACAGCAAAACCAAAGATTACCTAGTGATAATGATGCAGTCTACTCTGTCTGTGTTTACCAAGAAAGGAGATAACAAGTGGCACGACACACCCCTCTTAGGATGGTATAAAGATTTTGTCTACAGTCACAAGGATCAAAAGCTCTACCTCGACCAAGACCATATAAGTGTTTGGGATTTCTCAGGACATAATCCTCGCAGAGATGGGTATCTTGATAGCATTTGGTTCAATCATTATGATTTTCCCTCTTGGCTTAATGAAAAAGGTGAAGAACTCTATTGGGACAAGTTACTTGACTTCAGGACACGCATTGCGCTCACAGTGTCCGGAGATGTTTTGCATGTAGCATGTATAGTACAACACTGCAAAACATGGCATTTTTGCCTCTACAAGACAAACCACGTGGAGCGCAAGTGGGTCAAACTCGATTCTTTGGGAGATGAAGCATTGATCTATGACATGGGTGTTACCGTTGTCGCCAATGGCATCCCAGGGATCAAAAGAAACTCTATCTATTTCAGTGGCCTCGATCATGGCAGAAAAGATTCACACCACATATTTGTCTATGATCTCACCTCCCAAAAGATGGAACCTTTGCCACAATGCCTCTTTTCCTCTATACAATTTTCGGATGCTCGATGGTTCTTCCCGTGCTAGTCTAATGTTTTAAGTTCGATTTGCTGTTAAGACTTTGTTTGATTCCCTTTTAATGTTTTAAGCTCGATTTGCGTTTAAGACTTGGTTTGTTGATATATCATGATTTTTACCGGTTTTTAAGCCATGATATGTGTATATAATCGAGTATTTATGTGTCTTTCGAGTCCATATCGAGTCATCTACAGGTTTACACATGTTTGGAGATAACTTGGACGTTTTGGAGCATTCATGGAATATTGTATCTGAGAAGTCGAAGTTGATGTCTTTGAAGTTAACAGTGTTGGGCAACACAACTTTTTGTGTTGGTCAACGCAGTCCAGATTTAAAATTTCACATGAAGACACGACTTAAGGAGATTTGTAACTTTGCCCAGAAGTTTCATATATTTACAAAACAACTCCAGCTCGTGTTTTAGACATATAATTAGGGTTTTTAGACCTGGTTATCTTGGATCACCCTTTAGGAGAGTTTTGGAGAGCTTGGGGGCTGATCTTACTTTGTTATACTTTGAGAGAAGATTTTGAACCCCTGTTTGTATTTCTCTATTCTAATTTATATGATATTTATTTTATTCATGTCTTTGATTTCAATTGATATGTCTGAGTAGATTCATTGTTAGGTTTAGGGATTCTCATTAGGGATTTCATGGAATGATATATTGATTGATTGGTTAGGATTCAAACTTGATAGTTCTTCACCTAGGGTGTGTTTAAAGCTTGTTCTAGATTGATCACCTAGAAACTTGTTCTTAGGTTGACAAATCAACACGAGAGTGTGGTTTGAAACTGGATAAAACCTAGAGTGAGCAAATTAGATAATTGCAAAGAGAGTTGGATTGGATAATTTGTGAACAAATCAACTTGTGCCTAATGGTTGTTTAGACTTTAAGATTCACAAAGATATTTGGTTTCTTAGGTTTTAAGCATAGTATATTTTCGCAGCGAGAGCTGGTTTATTTAATCATTGTGTTTGAGTTATAAAACTTGTTCTTAATTCGATCCTACCAATTAATTAATATTCATTACTTGATTTCCTGAGAAATTCCCTAGACTTGACGCTTTCCCATCTGAATGACCAACCGATTTTTATTATTTATTTGCATTGCTTTTTAATTTACTTCATACTTGCTTAGCTGAATTCGAAACGAAAAGATCTATCGTGAAGCCTTTGAGTCTTTGTATATTCGACCCCTAAGTACTACCGTGATAATTTGAGCAAATCATTTTTTTTCGCTTCCAATTCTAAATCTTGATGCTACAATTATCACTTCATCGTTTTTCATCTGACGTTGAGAGTTTTGTCTCACAATTCTTATACAAGCAGAGAACTAAGTATATTACAGATTTATAGGTCTCAACGACACCCAACGGGGGCATTAAGTCCTTATGCATCTCCTGGTTTGACTTTTCGACTTGTTTCTCATTCTATAAAACGGCTGATGACCACCAAGTGCTTGATAGGTCGAGAAAACATATCCACAGAGAGCCCACACCGATGCTCAATGTTCATATCAAAATCTTCAAATGCAGTTTCCTGGCAGTCAAGTTTCTGATCAATATTGACTTCATCATCTTGCAAAATCAGTCCAGATGCCTATCTTCAAAGCTTCCTCTATCCATTCCAACTTCTTCTCTAAATCTTCTTGCTCCTGCCTGTTTCTGCTGACCCAATTCATAGTCTTTCATTGCCATTCTTGTCTCCAAAGAAATCTGAAAACTCTTTCGATGTTCCATAAAGTGTTTTTCATTTCTCACAAACCCTTCTTCGTCTCTTGATTCGAGTCAAAAGCATCACCAACAAGTTTCAAACCATTCAAGAACTTACATCACTCTTAGACAATAAAGTTAAATTGAATATAAATCATGTTAGGTTGAAAAATAAAACAACAAGTTTCTCCTCCGTACGATTTTCTGATACTCGATGGTTCTTCCCATGCTACTGTTAAGTTTAATGTTTTAAACTCGATTTGCGTTAAGACTTGTTTGATTCGTTTGTTTTTGTTTCCAAGTCTAAATCTTTATGATACATCATCATTTCATCGTACGTCTTTCTTCATCTGAACTTAAGAGTTTAGTCTAACAATTGTTATGCAAGCAGAGAACAAAGTATATTATTACAGGAGCATGAAGTCGTGTGAATGGAGAATTTTATATTCTTGAATTGTAAAAAAAAGGGTTTAAAGGCATTTAGTTACCAAAACAGAGGAACTGGGGAAACAGAGCTAAAGCAGAGTCTCTATCTATAAACTTTGCAACAAAGCTAGAGAAGAGCTTTGATGTATAGTAACTAAAAAAACGGTTCAACACTATTTTGATTCTGTATATGTATTTAGTAAACAATCTAACACCATCAAAGACCAAACTTAAAGGACCTTAATTCTGACACTCTCCTGAGATATTGCTACTCTGGAACATAAGCATTTGTTCATCTTCGGATCTCCTTTAGGCTTCTTTTTCTGCTTCAAACATAGTAAAACAAACAACATCTCTCTGTCAAATTCAAGACCTGATTTTGAAGCTTAAGTTAGAGGCTATGTTCTATTTAAATGTTTAGGAACCTAAAAAAAAGGGTCTTTAGAAGAATCTAGATATTAAGGTTTTACCTTTTTCGTTAAGTTCGGGTGAAACCCAATTCACGAACCTAATATCTTACCTAACGTTTCACTTTCCTTAGGCTTCCACGCCTTTGATAGGACTTTCAAGATTCAAGTTCAATCGGAACTTCTTGAATTTAAGACCTCGTAAATTAATGAAACTGTGTAAGTTCGTTCTTTTATAGACCTCGTTGACCAAACGCAACGCAGCGTTTCATTTAATTTTGTTGATGACATGTTTAGTAATTTGGCTATTTGTTTTGGTTCACTTATCTCAATTTTAGTTTATTTGGTTTTAGTACACACTATAAAATGTATTTTTAAAACGAAGAGAGGAATTGAATGTTTATACATATATCATGATCGTAAAACTATTTACTTGTCAGATTCAGTATATATGTCAAGATTGAAGACATGTTTAAGCGTACTAAAGATTGATAGATGGTATAAATTTCAATCACAAAACACATCAACGTTGGTTTTAAATTAATGTTACTGAACGGCCGTTAACAGTTCAAACTTGAGAATTTCTTTGGTTAGTTAAAATGATCACGTTTTTTTTATAAATAATATTTCAAGACTTCAAAGTTTTAATAAATTTTTTTTTTAAAAAATAAACCTGTATAGTATTTTAAGACCAATTCGATTAACTTCCGATTGAACTTGAATCTTGAATCTTTTTTTTTTTTTTTTTTTTTTGAAATTTGAATCTTGAATCTTACTCTCTCTCTTTTTGTTTCATTAATTTGCTAAATATAACGCTAAAACCAAATTACGAACTTACACAGTTTTCGATTAACTTCCGATTGAACTTGAATCTTGAATCTTACGAACTTACACAGTTTTACAAGTTCAGAAATTGTAGATGAAGCGGCTTCCTACGTCTAGCCAGAAGCTTTTCAGAGTTCACTATAAATAGGATTTGTTCAAAGAATTTCTCCCAATTTCTTGTGAAGTGATATTCCCCAAAAGGCCAAAGCCCTTTAGATTTCGCACACACTTACAAAATATGAGAAATAAGATCTTTATATACTCAAACTAATTGACAATTAACCAATAACCACCATTTATTAGCCGACATAACAAGACTTTTTCCCTCCATTATAAGGTAAAACATTTGAACACTCTCTACGTTTTATATTTGTATTTAGCAAACAAACAAAAAATATTTTAAGTGTTTTAATAAATGATGGTTTGATGTAGAAAAAATTTAAAACAAAATTGAATTCTAGAGTACTTGGTCAATTCCAAGAAACATTGAATTCAAGCCTTGTACAATCTGAAAACACCGGTGCCTAAGAATGTAAGAATCTGAAAGCAGTAAGCATAAAAAACTGACCTCTAGGCCATTCAGAAATAACAGTTTCCTTCAATGCCGCAACAGTAGTAGCATCAGGGAATGCTTTAGGACCAATATCAGAACCATCACTTAACCGAAACTTGATCACATGTAATATTAGTAACAAGAAAATCTACAAAATTGGCTTAAATCATTTAAAATTTTCAAATATCCTCAAATCTTCTTAAAATTTAAAAGAATCAAAATCACCTATCCAATATGTCCCCCTATGTGTTTTTGAAATATAAATTTTAAAATTTAATGTTATCTACTACACTATTAAAAAATAATCAATATAAGGGTGTATTTTCAAACACTCATACTAAAACAAATAAACCAGAATTAATATTATATATGTATCCAAACATATTAAAACAACAATATTATGGAAACTAACATTAATTTTAATTTATCCAAAATCTATCTACCTAATTTAAATTAATGTAATAGAAAAATAATTATGATTTACATTTCGCTTATATTTGATAATATTTTCAAATTATTTTGAATTATTAAATAACACATTTAATTAATAAAAAATATTTTTATATTCAAATCTATTTTTTTCAGAAAATTACATATCTGTTTTTGGCGGAAAATTTAGAAGTATTTATTTTGACGAAAAATTACGAATTTGCAATTTGTTATAATAATATTAGAGTCGAGTTTTATTTTTTTGCAGGAACCAGATTAGTTTTGGTGAGAAAATTAATTATAATTAAGAATGACAATTGTATTGGTTTTCATTCTCAGAGCTCTAGACAAAAGGTAATCTTGCTTTATTATATAAGATATTATGATAGGAATAAATATTGTAGTCAAATATCTGAACAAAAGTTTGAAAAGATGAACCTTATGTTATAGATAGCTTTAAGGAAAAAAATGAGTGTGATAAGAGTTGAGGAGGATTGAAAAAGTGAATGATGGTAAGAGTCATATACACGATAAATTTTATTCGAATACGAACATATTTTAAGAGAAAAGAGAAAATTGGACTTTAACATATTCATATTCAAAACTCGTGAGGCAATATGTGACCTCTTATTCAAAAATTGTAACTATTCAAGAATGTACCTTCTACTTTGGAACCTTAGAGCATCATTACTGCAAGGTTTTAGTGGGTTTCTTAATAGGTTTCTTATAATAAAATATTGTTTAATTAATGAAAAAGTAAGTTTAGACTTAAGAACCGATTCTTAATTAAGCAACTTAAGAATCGGTTCTTAAGTTATACGTGTCATCATGTCCGTTTCTCTTCTTCTCCTTTCTCCGGCGAGTCTTTCGTCTTCTCTTCCTCTTCTCTCCGGGCAAGATGGATACCCCTTCCGTCATCGCCGCCGTCACACTTCAGGTACCGGAAGACGCCACCATGGAAAATTTTAAACCGCCACAGCCGCCGTCACATGAAGTCAATTCGTTACCAGTTGCTGGATCTTCCTCTGATGTTGTTGTTCTCTCGGAGATACCGTCTCAGTCTTTATCTCCGTCGGATGATGATTTTGATCATGAGCGAATTAGCGGCGAGGATTGCGATCATGATTATGGCGATAATCCGATTGAAACCGACGTTGCTGTTCCCGGCGATGAGTTGAAGAAGAAGATCATTAGACATGTAAGATTTTTAAAAATTTGAAAGTTTTATTGCGACTCAGCTTTTTCTAATTTCGGAAATATTTTTATGTTCTCAGAATTTTGTTTAGCATTTAAGTTAATTTCTGAATGTAGTTTTTGTTGTTGTTGTTGCAGGTTGAATACTACTTTAGTGATGAGAATTTGCCTACTGACAAATTTCTTTTGAATGCTATGAAGAGAAACAAAAAAGGCTTTGATGAGTTTATTAGATCCTTTATGCTACTTTGAGGAATCGATGATGTAGTTATGAACTTACTGTTACTTGAAAGTTTGAAACTTTGTGACCATTGTTTAATATGCAGTTGTGTAAAAAAGCACTCTTGAATAGAGATATTGCAATTGATTTACTAAAGTGGTTGCTTTCCTGTACCTAACGTATTCTTGCAGAATCATGGAAAGTAGTATTTAAGTTGGTTTGCTGAAAAGTTTTTAAATTGGTTTTGTGTTAATGTTACTCCATGACTATTTATAATCATTGGTTTCAGGAACTGTTAAGAACAATGCCAATGGTTTTCTTTCCATCGTGCAGTTCCTATATCTACCATTGCTACGTTTCATAAAATGAAGAAGCTTACTCGAGACCATGCTTTGGTAGTAGCAGCCTTGAAGGAGTCGTCATTTCTTGTAAGCTTTTCCACAGTAGTTACTGTTAATATGTTACAGTTACAAATTGTATGAATTGATGAAACTCAATAGAAATTGAGTATCTGTTTGGTCAACCTGTAGGTTGTTAGCCTTGATGGGAAGAAAGTGAAGCGGCTGAGTCCTCTGCCTTTGTTTCCATTTTATTACTATTACTATTTGTAATCATCCATAGGACATGGAACCGCACCATCAGCTTCATCATCTTCCCATCATATTCATCATCCCGTTGAGGTCTCAAAACGTCCTCTTGGCCCGAGAATGCCTGATGGGACAAGAGGGTTCACAATGGGGCATGGTAAAGAGCTTCCTCCTCCCACATCTGCTCAAACCAGTCCCCAAGTTTGATCGGTTTCTCTCTCCGGTTGGATCATTGTGTGGTTTCGTTTGGTTTTAAAAAATGTGAAAAATTTATGTATTTAGATGTTTGGATTTAGGCTTTTTCGGTTTGGCATCTACAAGTCCTCCAATTCTATTTTTTTTTTAAATAATTAAATTAAATTTTTTTTTCTAAGAACTCCATTAGGGATTTTACCAATAAAGCAACAAAAAGTGAAGTTTTTTAACTTCAAATTTATATTAAAATGTTTGGATTTAGGCTTTTTCGGTTTGGCATCTACAAGTCCTCCAATTCTATTTTTTTTTTAAATAATTAAATTAAATTTTTTTTTCTAAGAACTCCATTAGGGATTTTACCAATAAAGCAACAAAAAGTGAAGTTTCTTAACTTCAAATTTATATTAAAATAGTAGTTAAGAAACTCATTTGGATTTCTACCAATAATGATGCTCTTAGATCATCCACATCAGTGGAGAAACTCTCTCCGGTATCTCACTATTATTTTAATTAATATTTTACATATATTTTAATTATTTAATTATTAAATTTATTTTGAACCAATCATATTTTGACAAACAGGATTTGAGTCTCTTAAAGAATAGTGGAGAGGTTATCTACGGAGAACCGTTTCTCCTTCTCTTTTTAACTTTTTCAATTATTTTTAATTTTTAAAATGCTTAGAAACTCATTGAGAACCCCTTATATTTTAAAAAAAAACTATCTACATCTTACTCTGTGTATGAAAAAAACATCGTGGAAATAGTGAAGTTGAAATTGAATATTTTTCCATAGAAAATATTTGATAAATTGAAAAGATGATTTTTTTGTGTGATCTTACTCCATAAGCTGAAAATTGCATTATTTTGTTAGTGAATGAAGTCAATCAGGGGCGTATCTAGCTAAGCATTAATCGGTGCAAGTGCACCTAATGAAATATATAAATATTCTTTTTTTACACTACAGTAATTAACTAAAATGGTTGAATGGCTAAGTGTGCTCCCATTTAAATAAAGAGGTCTTGGGTTCGAATGAATTGGCTGGCTCCTCCCCTGAAGTCAATGACGAAAAGGATCTTATACATTTTAATTATTACTCTAAACACTCAATAATAGAAGTTTAACCTATGATTATTTTATGCAGTTGTTCATCTAAATCATATGCTTGCAAAGATGTCAATTGCACATGCGTCCTAAGAAATGGACATTACATGCATCATTTGAAGGTTATGTAGGTTGAACGATTATTAACCCTTCAAATGATGTTTATTAGACAATACCATTGGAAGATACTAAGGTGAGGTTATTAAATATTGTATTTTAATAGTGTTGATTGTATTTAAATTCAGAAAGAAATATACTGTTATTCAATTGTGTATTTGAAACAATACAATAAAATCCGTTGTTATTGGATACAACATTTATTTAATATATTTTAAAATACATTAAAAACACATGTTATTGAATATGAACATAATTTTATTGTATTTTAATAAAGATGGACTTTGATGTAATATTTTAACTAAAATATGAGTAAACAAAATACCACATTTTACCCTAGTATTTCTAAATTATTTCATCTTTTCTCATGCTCTCCCAATTGCTTCCAGAGATTCTCACAATATCATAATAAAAATTAATTTTATTTATTTAAAATAATTATAAATGTAAATTTATGATCATGTGGAAATTGAGTATTGTTGGAAATATAATAGATTGCGTTTTTAGATTTTATTTTTTGAATTTATCATAATCGGATATTCTACATGTTCTAACCATGAACAAGATTATTGGTCAACAGTTAAGATCGAGTAATTTGTTAAGATCGAATAGGCCCAAATTTTTTGCTCATTTTCAAGCTACTAGGTATCACCTCCAAGACTTTACTGGCCAAGGTTGTGATCCTGAAACTCGGCATGAATTGTTCAATCATCGTCATGCATCATTAGTAAATGTGATTGAGAGAATATTTGGCGTTTTTCAAGTCACAGTTTTCAAGTCGGTATGATGAATTTCCTATTGAAGAAGATGATGAAAACATGGAGGGCAACATATCATTCGATGATTCTCAAAACAGTGAAGAAGATTTTGGGACACAATATCAAGAACGAAAAATGCAAATATATGGAGAGAAACAATGGCATAGAGGCCCCAAACGATGTGGAGAGATGCAACTAATAATGAAAACTAGATATGGAGATAAAGTTTTTAGTTGTTTTTTTTAAAGATAATTTTATATTGAAATTTGTGGATTTTTTTCTTCTTATAAACGTTTTGATGAATGTTATATTTTGTTATAACTATTTTGAAAATATTAGGTAGTTATTTTATTTTCAGTGATTTTCAAATACAAGATAATCCATACAAAAAGTTTAGCAATTAATTTAATAACCTACATTTGAGTCTTGTCATTTCATCAAAATCCACTAATTGGATTTTAGAATAACTACAACTTTAAATCCATTAAAATCAATTAAAAGCTCAATCAAATAACATCCTCTCTTTTTATCTCAATGAGATATATTCTCATTAAAAAAAAGTGTATGAGTGGGAAAAAAAGAAAATCTCTCATTTATGAATGAGAGACTTGAATTTTCTAAGTAGAATCCCTCTTTTCACATGTTTCTTATTTTAATATTTTATTTGTTTTGAAAATGGGCCATCGGTTTAAATTGGTAATGATGAAAGTGGTGAAAGTTTTCACAGAGAAAAAAAGGGAGAATTTCAAAATTACTACTACATAGGTGTCTACTTTCAAAAATACTATTGGAAGGAGTCAATTTTCATGTATACCACTATAGGTATGTATTGGGAATTTCTCAAAAATAACACAAAATTAAGTTTTTAATAAAGAGCAATTCACTTATATAGTATTTTTATTAAAAAGCAATTCTCTTATATAGCCCAAAATATCATATCCTCATAATTTTAGGGTTTATGATATAGGGTTTAGGGTTTAAAAAACCCTAAACCCTAAGCTCTAACCCTAAACTACACCTCATAATCCTAAAAACTATACTCTAAATCTTAGAATACTTAACCCAAATAAAAAAAACTCTAAACCCTAAGCTCTAACCCTAAACTACAACTCATAATCCTAAAAACTATACTCTAAATCTTAGAATACTTAACCCAAATAAAAATTTTAAATTATTGCTTTTGACATACCTTATAGTGGTATTTTTGAAAATAGCCAAAAATGAGTGGTATTTGTAGAAAATGGTCCCCCCTTCCCTCAAATTGTTTTTAAATTCCCATATCTTAAAGAATAAAGAAAATCAATAATTTGTTAATTTATTCCAACTCTAAATCCATATCTTAAATTATTACTAATTTATTCAAACTTTCAATATCTTATTACACTACAAAAGGTTGTTTTACATCATTTATAAATTTTATAATTTAGTATTTTAATTTCTGGACTTTTTACATAATTGTTTAAAGATTTTAAAAGAATTTTATGACTTGTTGTTCGAGTTTTCTAAAATAATTTATTATTTAAATAATATTTTTATTGAAAAAATTAAAAAAATAAATGGATTGTATGTTAAATAGATACAATTTAAAATTTTTTGTATTATAATAGAAGAAATTATTAATTCAGGTATTTTTTGGGTATACACAAAGTTGGTGTATTTTTATGGAAATCAATAAATAATTAGTATTTTTTATGGAATTTTCTCTTTATTCTCTGTACTTTTAATCATTTCTCTGCAACTTTTTCTGAACAAAGATATTCAAAATTATATTTATCAAATATCCAGCGAACCTCTAAGCAAATAAGAACTTGTTTAAACAATGAACAACCTAGAAAAATGTCACTTACCAGATACTACAATCGAGGAGAAACTCAATCAAAACCCAAACCAGTGTTCAAAGAGCAATTTCATTAATACAATATTAATGATAACATCAAATGAAATCTCCTATCAATTTGAACTCCTATCTCAGCTACAAGGCAGCTGAATGACTCTTAAGAGGCCATCTCTCATATGCATTAGCAGCGTTTGAGATTAGTTCAATAAAAGTTTATTTCAGCACATATATTAAAGTTCATGTGGATTTTTTTAAAAGTTTACTAAGTTGAAGTTAAAAAACTCTCTACATCTTACTTTGTGTATGAAAAAAACACAGTGAAAAAACACCGTTGAAATTGACCATTTTTCCATAGAAACTATTTGATAAATTGAAAAGATGTTTGATTACAAGACTAGATCTTGTTTTTTGGTGATCTTACTCCATAAGCAGCAGAAAACTTCATTATTTTGTTATTGAATGAAGTCAATGACGAAAAGGATCTTATACATTTTCATTATTTCTCTAAACACTTAATAATAGATGTTTAACCTATGATTATTCGATGCAGTTGTTCATCGAAATCATATGCTTGCAAAGATGTAAATTATCCATGCGTCCTAAGAAATGGACATTACATGCATCATTGTACGGACACTCTTTGCTTGACAATGTGATGGAATCGAAGTGGATCGAGGTGGATCAAATTCAGTTGGTGGTAACACTCTCTCTCTGAATAAGCGATGAGATGAGATGATGAACGAAACTATGGTGGATTGAGAGAAGCCAAAAAGGTTATGACTGAACTTTTCTAAGTATAAGAACTCAAAGAGAAGGAATCACACACAACTTTTAGAAATTCAGGAAAAAAAAACTTTGTTTAAACAAAGAGTAGGTTTTTCTTTCATAAAATTGGGTGAATTAAAAGTACAACTTGCTGGAGATTTAATAGGCTCCTAAACATAAAAGGGGACATTCTAAAGAAATAAAATCAAAGAGAAAATTATGAACAATCATAGAGAATTATTTTCAGAATCAGAAAAGCTTGTTTGGTGGCATGATGAAGAACATATTTTGTGGCTTGATGAAAGGGGCGAAATCTGAGGAGATGATCATGATAATAACTTCTCGAGATGCTCTTTAGGTGTCAGAGATTATCTTGAATGAGTTTAAGGTTGAGATTCCCGAAAAGGAAAATTTCCAACCACCAGAATTGGTCGGAAATAATTGTCGGAATACGCTGTGTTTTCTTGTAGTATATGTATGGACGAATTATTTCTCTTTGATTCTTTGCCTTTAGACTCTTCATAACTCAAATCTTCTTGCTGGAAAAGAGGCTTAGGATGTTGATACATTTTATTCCATTTAAGGCAAGTTGCGTTTAATTGATATCTTTGGATTGAATCAAAGGTCATGGATGGATCACGAGCTTTTAATGGCTTAGAAGACTCCAAAGTCATGAGATATATGATGATAAACTTGTTGGCCCAAGTAAATATCAAATTTTCCATAGATGGCACAATTAGATTGGATTGGCGGTCTTGAACATCTTCTCTGGTTTGGTGTGCTTAAGTTTGATGACCTCATCAGTTATGTAGGTAAAACGGTTATTATCCCTTCAAAGTATGCTTATCAAATAAATATTTGTACTTCAAATTATGTATATCATAGCAGACAATGTCATTGAAAGGTACTAAGAGCATATCTATTGGGATATTGTGGATACATGATCTCACACCCAATAAAATAATGATTTGTTTATTAAGTAGAAATATAATTTTTTTAAGGAAATGAATTGAAAAGTAGAAAAAGGTATAATAAGAAAATAGTAGAAATTTGTGTATATTGATCTTAAGTAAAAAATGAGCGAGCCCCTTACAAGATTATGAGGGCCTATATTTATACATGAATTAAGGAATAAATGCTAAGAATCATTGCTTATCAACTCTATCATTCTCCTTTAACCCGTCGGTTTTGATATGGTTTTTAATGTTAGAACGCCTTGACTTTTAAATAAATTCTTCTTCAGCACGCAAATCTACCTCATTTTGCAGACGGTCTTGGCTTCGCTCGTTCTTTTCTCCACGAGGCTTCGCTGCTACCCGGACCCTAGTTCGCTCTCTCGAGCTCTTGTTTGGTTCGCCTGCCTTTCTTGCTCCGAACTATCCCGATAACTTCTTTAATCTATTTAAATTGATGACATGTGTTGTAATCTAGAGAGAATGGATCCTCGGTACAGATCCGATATCAACAGATATCTCAATGAGAAACTTTCTCATTAAAAAAAAAGTATGAGTGAGAAAGAGAGAAAGTCTCTCATTTGAGAGACTTGGGTTCCTAAGGAGTGTATTGGAAAAATAATTTGGAGATTTTAATAAAATTTGAGAAGATTTGGTTGAAT
>CM051366.1:7228047-7303047 GCA_028015245.1 Cardamine occulta
TTTGTTATTAAATTCTCTGAAATCTCACCTAAAAAAGGCTAAAACCATGAGATTTTGTTTTTTTGTATTTTTAACTAGTAAATCTCCTGAAATCTCAATTGAAACTTTCAAATCCAATTCTTAAAATATTTTTGACAATAGTAGATTTTATTGTATATTTTAAATCCAACTAGAGTCTGTACCCGCGGTACACCGCGGATCAATATTTTCTTCATCATTATAACAAATATTTATATTTTAGAGTTTAATATTGTGTGTTCCATTTTTAAGATAATTTTTAATTTTTAGATTTTGTTCGTATAGTTTTTATAACTAATTTTCTTTTAGATATGTAATTTCAACTTCATTAAATTATAAAATGTTAGTGTTGTTGGTTGTTTGACGTATATACACATTTTAATTTTTTGTGCATGTCAATATTTTCTTAAACATTGTAACAAATGTTTATATTTTACATTTTAATATTTTGTGTACAATTTTGTAGATAATTTTTAGATTTTCAGATTTTTTTCATTTAGTTTTTATAATTAATTTCTTTTCGTTATATGTAATTTTAACTTCATTAAATTATTAAGTATTAGTGTTATTGATTTTTAACGCATATACCCTTTATAATATTTTATAAATCGTTTTTATGTCAAAGTCTGCCCTACTACATCCAACGGGTTAGTATATCGGCCTGCGGTTTTAATTTTTATAATTTTAAATAATTTAAATATTTTAAAGAATTTAAATTAACAACTTTTTAAAAGAAATATTTTTAATATTCTCTTTTTTTGTAAATATTCTAAGTTTATATATATAAACTCTTTAAAATTTTAAATATATCACATATTTTATTTCATCAATTATATACAATTATTAATATATACATATATATATATATCACCTATATATTTTTATTAAAAATTAGTACTCTGGGGATCGATCTGCCAATTCGCGGACAAAGTCTGCTTAATCTGCGGTCCACTATTGGGTTATCCATATTATCTGCTTTTTAATGGACATAACATAATTTCACACCATGATGGGTCTACTTAGACCAAGTCTGTGGTTTTACAGGCCTTATTAACACATCTATTGATATGGGACGTTGAACAGTGATTTTTTTTCTTATTAATTGAGTAATATATGTTTATTTTTAAAATCTATCTTATTTAAAATCTCTACAAAATATAAATATTTGTTACTTATAAATTTCTCTGCAAAAAACGCATCTATAATTGTTTTGCCTAAAATGTATTTGAATCAGAACATATATTGAAAAAAGTAAATTTTATTAATTATATGCATTATATAATAATTTATAATAATTTTAAAATAAGATCAAAGAAAACTAAAATGAGAATCATAATTATTTTTCCAATATATTGATTTAAATTAGGTAGATTGATTTTTGGCAATTTAAAATCAATGTTAGTTTTCATAATATTACTAATTTAATCTGTTTGGATTCCTGATTTGTTATTTAATTTAGTAGGTGTGTTTGAAAACATGTTTAGTAATCCAAAAAAATAGATTTGAATATAAAAATAATTTTTTTATTATTTAAATGCATTATTTAATAATTCAAAATAATTTGAAAATAAGATCAAATATAAGTGAAATGTGAATCATAAATATTTTTCCAACACATTGATTTAAATTAGGTAGATAGATTTTGGATAAATTAAAATTAATGTTAGTTTCCATAATATTGTTGTTTTAATCTGTTTGGATACACATATAATATTAATCATGGTTTATTTGTTTTAGTATGAGTGTTTGGAAACACATCCTTATATTGATTCTTTTTTAATAGTGTATTAGATAACATTAAATTTTAAAATTTATATTTCAAAAACACATAGGGGAACATATTGGATAGGTGATTTTGATTCATTTAAATTTTAAAAAGATTTGAGGATATTTGAAAATTTTAAATGATTTAAGCCAATTTTGTAGATTTTCTGTTACTAATATTACATGTGATTAATATAAATTTTGAGGTTAAAAATTAAAAGGAATTTTAAAAAATTAAAAATGCATATATATTTTTTGTTTTCGACATTGACTAACCACATCAATGGTGGTGGTTCTTTCAATAATGCGTTGTTTTCACTTCCACCAAATAAAACATTTTTTTATGCTCCAACATGTATTTGATATTTGCTTAATCTGTTTAGGGATATTTTTATTATAAGATAGATTTTAATTCATCTTCTTCAATAATGAAAACATAGAGAATATAATCATACAATATTAAGGAAGAAGATGAGGATACATATGGAAATTGTGGTTAGGACTTTGACAAGAAGAAGGTGAAACGTTGAAAAATAGTTATGTTCTGATGGAGTTTTTTCTTTCTTTTTGGTTTTTATTGAAATACCATTATATGAGTTGGTATTTGGATCCAATTTTTTATAACTATAAATTGTTCTTTAAATCATTTCAAATGATTTTTGATTTACAAATTCTATGAAATATTTATTTTCCAATAAGGCAAAATTTCAGAATATTTATATAAATGATCAATCCAATAAGATAGGATTTTATTGCTTTTTAGAGAATCACTAATCCAATAAGGGAATATTTGAATAAAAATTAAAAGCATACCAAATCATTGATTCAATATATCCCCCATAATTTGTCATTTTAATTCAAATCTCTCTAAATGTTTAGTTCAATACACCTCCTAAGTAACTAACCTCTCTTTCCACATGTTTGTTTTTTATTGGATTATTTCTTATTTTAAAATTAAAACAAAAATATATAATTAAATTATATTAAAATATTAATATATTCATGTTTAGATACGTCTTTGGAAATCTAAACCAGTCTTTAGATAATCCAGTCTATTTCTTCTTCTAAACTCTATTATAGAGTAAAATATTCTCCAACCCACTCTATATCTTACTCTAAAATAGAGTTATGAAAATATTACTCTATATTTGGAGTAATACTATTCATTACTCTATTATAGAGTAAATTTTTTTATTTATAAAATAGTCCTTATTTTTTTAATGTTTGTATTCTATACTTAAAAAAATATTATTTAACAATGTTTTTTATCATGTAGTTAACTAAATTTAGATAATTTGTATATATTAGCTCATAAACAATATTAATAAAACTTATTAGCATATTTCACACTTTAAAATATATGAATTGATCATTTGTAAGATAAACACTAACCATTATGCTTAAGGTAGGGTTATTGAATATTGTATTTTAATGGAGTTGAGAGTATTTTAAATTCAAAGAAAAATCCAGTGTTATTTAATTGTGTATTTGAAAAAATACAATAAAATTCTCTGTTATTGGAAACAACATTTGTTGAATGTATTTTAAAATACATTAAAAACACATGTTATTGAACATAGACATGATTTTATTGTATTTTAGTAAGGATGGATTATGATGTAATCTTTTAACTAAAATATGAGTAAATGAAATATCACCTCTTATCCTAGTATTTCTAATATCTTTCATCTCTCCTCAGGCTCTCCCAATTGTTTATAGAGATTTTCAAAATATCAGATTGAAATTTAATTTTATTAATTTCAAATAATTATCAGTGTAAAATTTTGACCCTATGAAAATTGAATATCGTTGGAAATATAGATTGCATTTTCAATTTTTTAAAAACTTTATCACAATCGGATATTCTACATGTTCTACACATGAACAAAATAATTGGTCAACAATTAGAAGATCGAGTATTTTGGTTGACTGAATATATATTTTTGTTATTTTATATTGAAATTTATGGATTTTTTTCTTATAAATGTTTTGATGAATGTTATTTTGTTATAAAAAATTTCAAAATATTAGGTAATTATTTTATTTTCAATGATTTCCAAATACAAGGTAATCCATACAAAAAATATTAGCAATGGATTTAAGAACCCACGTTTGAGTCTTGTCATTTCATCAAAATCCATTAATTGGATTTTATAATAACTGTAACTTTAAGTCCATTAAAATCAAATAAAAACTCAATCCAATAAAAGTCCCTAAAAGTTTATTACATTTTGTTGTGTTTGTTATTGTTTGTATGTTGTGTAAGTAATTTTATTTATGTAATACAATTTTAATTGCAATGATATCATAATTTTATTAGATTTTGATTTAAAATAAAATAAGTGAGTCAAATTTACAATTTTTGAAAACATAATGGAAAATAACAATTAAATAGACAAGAAATATACTTGAAATATTCTCATTTTGTCTCCCAACATGTTCGCCCTGACCGTCAATCATCAAAATTCTGATTTGCCTCTCATGGCGTTGAGCGTTTTCACCGGCGTCATGAGAGGGCTTTTTTGTTTTCTAATGTTCTTGCTCTTGAATTTCATGGCAGGGATTGCATATTGTTTTAGACTGGTGAGTGTCATCGACTCTATCTATGGTGGTTGTGGTGTGGAAGATTCTTCACGGTGAGGCAGATCCATGGCGGAATTGATTAATGCCGCGGGCTATTCGTCAGTCAGGAGTGATTGGAGTTTCCACAAGAGAACAGTGGAGCTCCCAGATCTTCCGGTTATATATGCGGCGGAAGTTGTCCGACAGATTTGGTGGGTGAGCTACGTGTTCTCGTGGTCAATGTGGCTAGGTGGTCGGCGGTGGCGAAGGATGAGTTTTTCCACCTCTTCCTCTCGCATGCCAACCTCCAGGTGCGCCTTCACCGGATTGGATGATGGTGTTATCGGCTTGGTGGTTTGGTCACCGTTGGATCGCTGTTTTGAACCTTGGCGGCGGAGGCAGAGGTTGGGCATATGTCCAAACAAATATATATATATATATATATATATATATATATATATATATATTGGTTTGGCATAATTCAATTCTTTTTAAATTAAAAATCTAATTGATAATACGATTGAAAATTTTTTAGATCACATGGATGGATATCTAGCAACAACTTAATTGGGTTATTGCATTTTTTATTATAATATTGAACATCCAATACATAGCGTATTCAATATTTTTCATATGATTTATATCTTGAAATCTATTGATACCAAGAAGACAGACAAATATGGCTTAAAGAATCCAATCATACTTATACACTGCAGCATGACCATCTTCTGAAAGATAGATCCCATCATCTCTAGCCTCCCAAAGGTATGTATCATGGAATGAAAGAGCACCTTCTTTAATATATGCTGTAAAGTTTCTAGAATATCCTAAATCAGGTCCATGTCTTAGTTGACATTCATATTGAGAAACACCGAGTAATTTATCCACAAACTTAATAGTATATAAGTTTGAACGATGCAAAAAGTGAACCCCAAGATCACCTTCATCAGATATGCAATGAATTTTGAGAACATCATTGTTGCTGCTAAAAGAGTTTTTGAAATATAATGTTATATTAGGAAACAATTTGATAGTGGTGGTGTTCAATCGAACACACAAAGTAATAATAATGAAGAAAAGAAAGATTATTTTCATAATTTGGATGAGGATGTTTTTGTTTTTGAATGCTCTTTAAATTTTCTTCACCCAACAAGTTTATATATATTAGCTTTTCAAATTAATTATCCTTCCATAATTAATAGGGTGTAGGTATATGACCAAAATGTATAACTTACTTAAAAATGAATCTTTGACTATTTGTTTTGGGAACTAACTAAATATTGCCACATAATATAATTAAAAATGAAGATAAATGGAATGCTTTAAATAATAGGTGTTTATGAAGTTTGTTAGAAAAGAAAAAATCAAAATAAAAAAAATTAAGGAATGAGATTTAAATAAATTGAATGATGTAAATAGTTGGTGTATTTTGTTTTATTTAAATAAATAGAATGCTTTAAATAATGGAAATTTTGGGTTAAAAGGACATCTAGCTTCAATTATTTCCATCTATACCTTTTTTAATAAATTGTTAGTTTTTCCAAAACTGCCCATAGCAATATAAAAACACAATTTTCAAAAAAAACCTAGAAAAGCATGTTCATAAACAATTAAAAAGAAGATTTAAAAATTAAAGTTTTTGATTTTATGCAGTTTTAAGTATGTTTTTAGCTTGATGAAGTATGTTATTAAAAGTTTAGAATATGTATTCCGAGAGTTAGAATACGTATTCTAGCACTTGTATATGTTCTTAAAAAATTAGATTATGTATTCTAGCATTTATTCATGTTCTAGGAAATTTAGAATAGAGATTTCAGAAGAGATTCTAAACATTTAGAAATCACCTTCTATAAAATTTACAATTTTTGAAAAAATAATGGATGGTTTTGAAAATAATAATTAAGTAGATAAGAAGTATACTTGAAATATTATTTTTAGAGTAAAAAATAGAGAAATGGGTTGGAGCAAAACTCAACTCTATTTTAGTGTTATTCTAGTTTAGAGTAAAAAATAGAAGAATAAATTAGAAATGCTCTAAACCAAAAAAAATGCGTAAAAGCAAACGGTGTCATATTTCACACGAGATAGAGCTTAAAGAGTGTCAAGAGTGCGAACTTTGTAAAAAGCAATTTATAGCCTTTATTAACATTTATGTGAATTGACATTATATTAGCCATTTAAAAACTTCAAATTAAAATAATTTTTTTTTTTGTGTTTTCTATAAATAGTGCTAAGAACAAAATTTGTTTAAAACAATTTGTACTTTTGTATCTTTTTTGAGTTATTATTTTTGTTTAACTTCAAATATATACTGTGTTATATAACTCCAAATATATATTGTGTTATATAACTTCATATATATATATATATATATTGTGTTTAGGTTTCAAAGAATACAATATATATATATACTAGAATCGGACGGGTTTTTACAATTTTATAAATAAATTAAATTTAAGTAAAATTAATAAATTAAATATTTGTTGTTAATGAAATATCTTAAATTATTTTAGGAAAAGAAGTATAAAGCATTTTTCCATAGAAAATAGTTATCTACATAAGTTTATTTTATACATAAATAAATTAATTTAACTTTCTATATTACAATAATATTATTAACATATTAAAATTAAAAACTAATACCACGTCAAGTAGCTTTTGGTTCTATCTTGTTGTTTATTTTTTTTTATCACAGTGTGAGATAGGTCTTGAGAAAATACCAGGAATCAAAATATCGAACCGAATCCAATCCGAAAAGGGTACCAAACTTAAATCCAAACCGACAATAATCCTAATGGGTTCTCAACATCCATATCCAAAGAACTAAACCGAGAACCGAATGGATAGCCAAAATACTTGAAATACAATTATATATCCAAAAATATAAATAACTAGATTAGGACCCGTCTGATGGATGGGTTTTAAAATATTAAAATAAATTAAATTTTAAAAAAATAAACAAATTTTTTGTTATAAGTGATGTATACCTAAAAATGATTAATTTTTACGGTTTTTTCATTATCTATCAATTGATTCTTATCCACTACACTATTTTCAATCTCCAGTAGAAACCCCACCATCTTCCACACTCATTCGGATCCATAATTGTACATGAGAAATGGTTATGATGTAATCAACTATCTCAAAGTGGATCAATTACGATGTCTCTTGTTTTGATTTTCTCTCTTTGGGAGAGATCAATTATGATGTCCTTCCTTTGGAAAAAATCATTTTCACACTCTTTGTTCTTTATTATCTTAGATTTTTTTTCTCTAAATGTTTCTTAAACTTAAAATACTATGCAATTTTCGAACCATTTTGTTATCTAGCGTCTATTATATGAAAATTGTCTCAAAGAACCACACATAATTTATTAATATTTATCTTGAATCTTATTTCAGTTTATACATTTCATCAACGTCTAACATTTCATACATGAGATCAGCATGTTGCCACTGGTTTGTGTATTTAACTCATTAAAGTTGACGTTGATGCTCCTTCCCTAACTCAAACAATTAGTATAATAAATTTGGTTTGATTATATTCAATCAGTTTTTCTCCGTTTAATTAATTAGAAGTTTTGTGAAGAATATATATTAGAAAAAAAAGTTTAAATTTTATTGAAAACTAAACAATAAGACTTAACATATATATAAAAAAAGTAAAAAATACCTATTTTAGTTTTTATTTTTGATTAAGAAAAGATAATAACACAATTGTTTTTACACATATAAGAATCTAGTCAATCAACCGACATGTGTCATCATCCTATTATTTATAATTTTAACACTATATCTATTGATTTTTGAATTTTTTTACTAATAATAAAAGGAACTTTTACTTTATTTTTATAAAATTATATAATAAGATTAAAATAAAATTTTAAAAAGGAATACAATCTTAAAAGAAAATTATTAATATCATTTTAAAAAATAAAGTAAAATTTCCTTTTATTATTAGTAAAAGAAAATTCAATAATCAATACATAATCTATTTGTAAGAATCGAATCCAATCGATTATTTTTACACATGTCAGAATCGAATCGATTAACTGACACATGTCATCATCCTATTATTTATCAATTGACACATGTCATCATCATGTTATTTATAATTTTAACAGGATATCTATTAATTATTGAATTTTCTTTTACTAATAATAAAAGGAACTTTTATTTTATTTTTTTAACGATATTAATAATTTTCTTTTAAGATTGTATTCCTTTTTAAACAAATTTCTTTATTTTTAAGGAAATTTTATTTTATTTTTATAAAATTAAATTAATAATTTTCTTTTAGGATTGTATTCCATTTTTAAATTTTCTTTTTAAAATTTTCTTTATTTTTTCCTGATAATCTATGGTTTTATTTGATTAAATACGTGTCAAAACCTGATTGTTTTAATTGACATGCGAGTTACTAACTTTGAATCCTTTTAGTTTATTTTTATAAAATTATATAATAAGATTAAAGGAAATAAAAAAAAAGAATACAATCTTAAAATAAAATTTTGAATCATTTGTCTTTATATAATAAGATATATATATATATATATATTTGATATAATCCAATTATCCGATAATTATAAGCCCAAAAATATAAACCAAAATAACTAAAATACCCAAAGTAACCAAAATATTTAAAAATTCTTAGTTATATTTGTGAAAATTCAATCAAACATTATTTATATTTAAACCAAGTTTTATTCATTTTTCCGATATTTCGTGTACCTAAAACTGTCTCAAACTGAGATTGAACCGAACTGAACGAAAAATATAAATACCCAAATGGATCATAGACTTCTAAACCCGATAGGCGTGAACCAAATCTAAATGTCCAGCCCTAGTGTGATAACTCAAAAAAATGGATCAAATGACCAGCGGCTATGATCTCGCTCATATATATGCGAGATATTTTTCTGGCAAGATCTTTGTTGTCTTTTTGATGTCTTCTTATTAATATCTTATCTCGGTTTCCAAAAGAATATTATTTCCTTCTCGCACCACTCACCAAAAACCTTCACCATTCCTTGGCTCTTGATGTTTCAAATAACATCCTCTTGCTCAACTTTTCCTTCACCATCCCTCGATTTTATTTCTATCTTGGGCTTTATACTTGAAAATGTTTTGTTTTCGCAGCCTATTTTTTTTTAGGTCATCAGATTCTCATCCACCATCATCTTTAATCTCTAGCGGAAGTCCACTGCCTTGCTCCATCATCTGGATCCAGATTAGTCTATGAGATTTAGTTCCGCATAAGCAACACTCTCTGAGTGGATTTTTGGCTCTCTTTTTTTAATTACTGGAGTTTAAATAATCTAAAAATCTAAATTTGAAAAAAGGTTATATTTTATTCTCAGAAATTAAAATTCTTTTTTCTTTTAAAATTGTATTTCTTTTTAAAATTTTATTTTTTAATAATTTATGGTTTTATTCCTTTTTTTTTTACATTTTAAGATTAGAAACTAACTTAATTTCCCTTTTCAAATGAAAATTTGTCAAAATATAATTTTAATTTAATTAAACACATGTTTTTTTCTTTTTTTTTACTTAATAATTATAGAGATGGAAAATTAGAATTCTTTTTTTTCCTTTTAAGATTGTATTACTTTTTTAATTTCCTTATTTTTCTGATAATTTATGATTTTATTTAATTAAACATATGTCAAAATCTGATCGTTTTAATTGACACGTTTTAATTGACCGGGTATTAACTTTGAATCACTCGTCTATATATAATACGAAGATATATATATATATATATATATATACATATTTAACATCTAAAGATACTATAGATTTTGTTTTCGATCAAACACATAACATATATAAATATTTTTATTAACGTATTAATAATGGGATATATATGGATCGATTTTTTTTGTTTCTAACTCGGGTCAAATTGGCCCATGGATTTCTAATCCCATATTCACACCTCCACCATACCACACGTACACGTAGGTATAATGGAATCAAAGGTTATAAGTTATAACAAACAATTGACTCTATAAATATACAAACGTTAAAAACAGATTCTCTATCTCTCACTCACACAAAAGAATCAGTACACACCAATTTCGGAAATCGCCAGCTTCTCCTCTCTTCCCTTTTTAACTCTCCTCAGATTCTCTAATTCACAGATCTGATTCAGATACTGTTATGGAGGTAGAACGATCAACGAAAAAAGACGACGATCTCAATTCCACGGCGACAAGAGATGGATCTACCGAAGAAGAAGTCTCCGTCGAGAGAATCTTCGAAGCGAGTCATGAAGTTCCACCGCCGTGGCAAAATCAGCTCACGATTAGAGCTTTAATCGTGAGTTTTATCCTCTCGATTCTGTTTACCTTTGTGGTGATGAAACTGAATCTCACGACGGGGATTGTTCCGTCGCTTAATATCTCCGCCGGTTTACTCGGTTTCTTCTTCGTTAAAACGTGGACGAAGATTTTGAATAAAGCTGGGATTCTTAAACAGCCGTTTACACGGCAAGAGAACACCGTGATTCAGACTTGCGTCGTTGCTTCCTCCGGCATCGCTTTTAGTGGTACGTTTCCAAATCTATTGATAAAATAAAACAGTGAATTATTGTTTTTTTTGTTTGGCGTAATTTGATAATTTTAAATTAGTTGAAATTTTTTGAGTAGATCTTTTAGAATCTGGTGGAATTTAAATATTTTTTGATGTGAACGTGTGAAATGGAATCGTAACTAATCTTTTGTGTCGTTTTCTGTAAAGTTTCATTGCTTTTGAAAATAAAATAAAATATATTTAAATAAGGTTAGAAGATATGTATCGTATATTCGAATATATTTCTTCTAATCTTTTATCCTTTAACGGTTTGTGATTAAAAAATTAAATAAGTTTTCTGCATGGTTTAGTTTGCTGATTTATCTGGTGTCAGATAGGTCAGCTGCTGCTATCATTAGCTTAATATATTCATAGAATTTACATAATTAGCTAATATACATACGCATTTAATTATTACGTTGATATGCATAGAGTTAACATAATTATCTAATACATATACGCATAAATCTCGGAAAATATTGCATAGAATTAACATAATTATCTACTATAAATACGCATATAGTTATTACATTGATATATGCATAAAGTTAACATAATTATCTAATACATATACGCATAAATCTTGAGAAATATTGCATAGGATTAACATAATTATCTAATATAAATACGTATATAATCATTACATTTATTATTGCATAAAGCTAACATAATTATCTAATACATATACACATAAATCTTGGCAAATATTGCATAGAGTTAACATAATTATCCAAAGCAGAATTGCATATAAGTAATTATCTAAATATCTTTGGAACTTTTTTTTTTTTACTTTACATCTATCTACATTCTTAATTATCCTCAACTTCGTAAAACAAATTAAATTTAATTAAACGAAATATATGTAATATACACTAACCAAGAAACATAGGTAACCAAAGTTAAAAGTTAATAAAACCTATAAGTCGTATGGGCTTATACTGTCGTTATATGTGAATGGAAAATTCCAAAACTAAGGTTAGATTTAAAATCAGAGAGCAACGTTTATGATTTTTTTTTGTAATGAAAACAAGAAACGTTTCTATCTACACGGCATGATGGCCAAGTTGATAGAAACGTGACGGGTGAGATTCTTATTAATTAAGTGAAGTCAGTTTTGTTTAGCATACGCACTCTATTATTTATCTGGATACTCACGTTAGAAGTTTGATTATATAAAAACTTGAAAACTAAAATCCACTATTTGTTGACTTTTATCAGTTGTCACTTGCATGGGATCGGATTTAAAGTGAGAATCACAATATTTTAAAAATAAATTTATTGTTTTTGTTTGAAAATTTTAATATTTTGGAACTGCTTTCGAGATTGAAACAGACATCACTACTCGATCGTGTACACATAATACAGAGAAATTGGACTTTTTCAAGGAAACCATTATTTTTGACTCTCACGTGATTTGTTTGTTATCTTAAAGAAGATATGACGGCAAATTATTTAATTAAGAGTTGACTTGCTTAGCCCACCATGTGTGTCAAATGGGAACGTAGACTTGGCACATGACCTTAATTTCAACTTAATTTCAACTTAATTTACACCCTTAGATGATTATAATTAAATTAAGTAGAGGAATTTGAGTTTATGGTACACGTTATGATTATAAGATTTTGTTTTCTGATTTTTAACTTAAGGAATCATTCCACATCTTAAAAATACGTAGCTTATAATGTTTTTCGTTGGATAATCCCCCATAAAATGCTAAAAGAAACTAGTTTTAGTTTTAGCCTTAGCATTATGTTTTATTTATTCTCTTGTTAATCTTAGTTCTTCTTATGTAATATTTTCATCATCATGTAAACTTTTCATAGCATTTAATAGAAGGCCACACAGTTGAATGATTTTTGAAAAAATGATGAAAATTGGGAATGATAAATAATTAATTGAGAAACTCATTTTCAATAAATGACTCTGAGATTATTAGAGTCTTATTAGACTCTAGTTTGTTGTGTAATGTGATCATGATTCATACATATTAAGATCATCAAGTCAACGTTGCTTGTATCTTCATTGACTTTAATGAGACTCTGTTGTATGTTTGAACAGGTGGGTTTGGAAGTTATCTGTTTGGAATGAGTGATGTGGTTGCAAAACAATCAGCTGAAGCCAATACTGCTATGAACATAAAGAATCCTCATTTGGGTTGGATGATTGGGTTCCTCTTCATTGTTAGCTTTCTTGGTCTCTTCTCTGTTGTTCCGCTTCGAAAGGTCATGATCATAGACTTCAAATTAACATATCCTAGTGGTACTGCCACTGCTCATCTCATCAATAGCTTCCACACACCTCAAGGTGCCAAGCTCGCAAAGTAAGTAGCTTCCATCATATGCCCATCAAATCAAAGCGATTAATTCGATTATCTCTCGTCTAAATATTGATTCTTTGCAGGAAGCAAGTGAGAGCATTGGGGAAGTTTTTCTCATTCAGTTTCTTATGGGGTTTCTTTCAATGGTTCTTTACTTCTGGGGACAATTGTGGTTTTGCTAACTTCCCTACATTTGGTCTTAAAGCTTATAAAAACAAGTTCTACTTTGATTTCTCGGCTACTTATGTTGGTGTTGGAATGATATGTCCATATCTAATCAATATATCTCTTCTCGTTGGATCAATACTCTCTTGGGGTGTTATGTGGCCTCTCATTGATTCTCAAAAAGGCAAATGGTACTCTGCTGAGCTTGCTACAAGCAGTCTCCATGGTCTTCAAGGCTACAGGGTATTTTGTCTCTCTCTCTGTATCTCTCACTACATTACAATCTTTAATTCTGATTGTTTTTTCTTCTCAGGTGTTTATAGGCATAGCTATGATCCTTGGTGATGGTCTTTACAACTTCGTTAAAGTCTTAGGCAGTACTATTTTTGGTCTATACAAGCAATTCAAGAACAGAGAAGTTCTTCCAGTCAACGACCGTTCATCACCAAATGCTGTAACCATTTCTTACGATGACAAACGAAGAACAGAGCTTTTCCTAAAGGACAGAATCCCATCATGGGCCGCTGTAACCGGTTATGTAGTCATGGCTATAATCTCAATCATCACAGTTCCACACATCTTCACTCAGCTCAAGTGGTACCACATTTTGACCATGTACATAATCGCTCCTGTCTTAGCCTTTTGCAATGCCTACGGTTGCGGACTCACTGACTGGTCCTTAGCTTCAACTTACGGAAAACTCGCCATTTTCACCATTGGAGCTTGGGCTGGTGCAGCCAACGGAGGTGTCTTAGCTGGACTCGCGGCTTGTGGTGTCATGATGAACATTGTCTCAACAGCTTCTGATCTTATGCAAGATTTCAAAACCGGTTACATGACATTAGCCTCACCGAGATCAATGTTCTTGAGCCAAGCGATTGGAACCGCTATGGGCTGCGTGATCTCTCCTTGCGTCTTCTGGCTATTCTACAAAGCCTTTGATGACTTTGGCAAAACCGGGACAGCATATCCCGCACCCTACGCCTTAGTCTACAGAAACATGTCGATACTCGGAGTCGAAGGCTTCTCTGCTTTACCAAAACACTGCCTTATGCTCTGCTACATATTCTTCGCAGCAGCAGTGATTGTAAACGGCATAAGGGATGGCGTGGGATCAAAGTGGGCTCGGTTTATCCCCCTCCCAATGGCCATGGCTATACCTTTTTACATCGGAGGTTACTTCACGATCGATATGTGTGTGGGAAGTCTCATATTGTTCATCTGGAGGAAGTTGAATAAACCAAAGGCTGATGCTTACTCTTCAGCCGTTGCTTCGGGTTTGATCTGCGGTGAAGGTATTTGGACATTACCAAGCTCTATACTTGCTTTAGCTGGTGTTAAGCCTCCTATTTGCATGAAGTTCTTGTCCGGTTCTACCAATGTTAAGGTTGATTCTTTCTTAAACCCTTCTTAACATTCTCTTTGTGGTTTCTTTTTAAATTTGGTTTTTTTTAGAGTATGATTTCGTATCTTCTTCGTTTCTTTGTCTAGTTTTAATTGGCTTTTTAGGTTCTCATGTCTTAAGTTTGTGGTTATTTAATTTCTACTCTCAATTATGTAAAAAAAAAAAAAGAATGAATTATTTGGTTTTCTAGTTCCTCTTTATTTCGATTCGTACTCTTACTACTCTACTTGCAGTGCCCTCTTCATTCAAATTGATACAGAACTTGCCAAAATCCGAGTAAATCTCAGTTGAAACCTTAATGTAGTACATAAACGTATTCGACAAAAACACTAATTTCTACAGATGAGAATCTATAAACCGTAATCGGTCTACTTCGATATCCTAATCAATGAGATTTTGAATATGCTCAATGTGCTTAAAATATCTTAAGCAAGTTTATAACTTTACTTGGATGGTTCAGAAGACAACATTTCCTCTCCAACATTGAGTGATCCAACTGTCTTTATACTGTCGCTTGAACAAACCGTCGAGCTATTTTCAGGTATGTCATTTGTAGACTCAACAGACCATCTCAAGGGTACAATTATATCTCTGCATCAATGTAAGAAATCAGATTAACAAAGCTTTTCCTTGTTACTACAAGTAAAGTAAAATGTTATGTTACTCACCCTCTGATATATCTGGCTCTGCATTTTTCTATCTCGTCGCTTGCATATTTCATATGGTTTGATTTTAGATGTTTTACAGCTTCAGGAGCATCACATGATGTCACAACATCCCAAATCTTCAGAACTTGAACATACTGAGAGTCTTCCTTAAGAATGTCAACAGACCAAATGAGACTTAGAACATCGTCGATCTTGCTTTGTTTTAACAGATTGTCTCTCTCTGATTCTTCTTCATGAAGCCAACCCTGTGATATACTTTCTAAGAAACTCTTTATCTTCCTGTAAATCGCCGCGCTCGTAATTTCTCCCACAGATTTCTCGAACTCGTTACTGAAGCAAAACTGTTTCACATCCACAAAGTCAAGTCTCAGAGAAAGAGAATAAACTAAAAGAACACAAAATCAAACTCATTCATTACCTTCCATTTTGAATTGTTCACTGGCCTATCAATCTGGTTAAACTCGATGTTCGCACTAGCAATAGCCTGAGCTAATGAATTGTCTTCTCCGGCACTATGAAAACAGCCACGTTCCTTTGCGTCTTGTATCAGATTCCTCCACACAGACTTGCTACTCATCAAAGTTGCCTCATTTCCAAGTATCCATAAACAGAACCTATAGGAAACAAATATAATAATCTTTGGCAGTGACCACAGGCTTGAGATATATATATGCCTTAAAATACCTTGCTCGAGTTAGTAACACATTTGTTCTTCGGCGGTTTGAAAGGAACCCAACCCTTTAAATACCATTGGACCTAACAGTTGAAACTATTATAATATCCTCTTCGCCACCTTGAAACGCATCCACAGACCGAACCCTCAGCGAAAAAAGTCCTCTTGCATCACCACTACATGTTTCCTGAATTTTTTCTTGGATTGCAAATACTTGAGCCTTATAAGGAGAAATCACACCAATGTTTATGTGTGTCTTTGTTTTTTTCGCGACTGCATTTAAACATAAAAGTCTGCTGTAATATACCAATCCCATAGACATGACAACTTCTTCATAAACTGCTTTACCAATAAATCAAATATAGTTTACCTTGGAGAAGGTTGGCTATTATATCCGCTACCACAACAACCTCAATATTGTTTCTCAGATTACGTCCATCCCCATATTTTTCTCTTCTACATGCTATGTTGATGAAAGAGTAAGGGCCATCCATTTTTCCAGGAAGATATTGCTTTGTGTAGTTTCTTTGTCTAACCGTTGGTGCATCTAGAATCTGCATTCCGTAGAACTCTTTGTTTGGGAAGATACTTATTGAACGATGCATCCTGTATTGGATGTTTAGCACGTATTTCTTGTGTCCAAGAACCGCCAGTCTTTCAAATAGACTTCTTCCAAATCCTGCCTCTAAAGAAATCTGTATAGTTTTAAAAATAAAGGTTAGTTAAAGAGAGGGCATAGTGACTTGCAAAGACACCAAAGCGCATACCTGGCTTCCGACCATTGCAGGAAGTTACCTCTCATCTCCAATCAAAATTGAATGCCGGATTCCTGGAAGTGTAGAGGAATGGCTAATTCACATTCTTTTAAGAGTCCCCTTCTTTTAACTGAGCTGCTTCATCAATCACAAGAAGCTGTATTGGTGTTCCGGTATATAACCTTGGAGAGCATGATGTTGTAGAGAAAAACAGACAAGCGTGCCCCAAGCAAAGCTCTATAATAAGATGTCTATCACTTACAGCTGGAAGTGTGAAAACTTCATGGATCGATCTTAAAAGCTTTAGATAATCATCCTCTACTGTCACATATTCTCTTCCAAATCTGTAAGTTCCTTCTCCAGTAGGAATGAGGACTGATTTTAGTCCTTCACCAGTCAAACCATCTGGTATAGCTAAAATTATAGCATCTCTGACAAGTTCAATAGCTTCATACATACATGTTGCAGCTTGAGAGGAGAGCAAAGCAGTTGGCAAATGTGAGCATAAACTTGTGAAAACAAGATCGAGATATTTTCTAAGTTCACTCAATCTCTTTGGTAGATATTCTTGAAATGTTTGAGGACATTTATCATTCTCCTGAGAGTTAGAAAGCATTTGTTCTACTATGTTTTTGTTTTTTTCCGTCTTGTGTCCTCTTCGTTTGAAGACTGAATCTGAATCAGTGTTTTTGCTTTTCATATTGGTAACCCGCACAAGATTTTCCAAGTATTGATTATACTGTCCTTTCGGGTCTTCAAGTAAACGTATCATGGATTCAACGATAGCTTTCCACCCGTAAAAAGGCATAAAACATGGGTAAAACTTATCAACACGTTCATCAATGAAGAAGTTAACAAGATCTCTCCTATCTTTGATCTTCATCCTCTCCCCATTCCCAAACAAAACCACATCTCCAAGACCATAGTTACCAATCTTCAATGATCCAGAGACTAGTTTCACAACTCTTGACGCTCCTTCAAGAACAGAAACATTAGTTGGACCACATGTCAAGGTTCTACATTTTACATTCAGAAGTGTGAACAACAACACACTTGTTGTCTTCGTCTTCCCCGTCCCTGGTGGACCCAAAATCAGTTTGATGGTACTCGCGTGGTAGCATCTTCTAACGTCCAAACAACTCAATATTGCTTCTTCATGTGAAGGATTCAGCTTCAGGAATTGACGAGGGGCAAGACCATCACTTCCTTCAAGTAGACAAGGAATGCAAAATCCTTCATCCTACACAATAGGAAGCCAAAAATGATATTACCACCGACACAAAAAACTGTTAAGGAACTTATGAATATTGTTTACCTTACTGTTTCTTTGAAGGACTCTCGAAATAAGATTCAAGTTTGCACCTTCTACACCAGGATGTAATGCGTTCTAGATACGTATATTAGTAGTTAAATTGTCCAGGTAAATACCAAAAAGGCTATCTTTTTTCTCATTCTTGTTCCTATGAGCATCCTCAAGAAAAAGTGGTTGTGAAGCCAAAATAATGACATCATTGGGTATATCTGGATCTGCCTTACACACAAGAGCAAGTATATAAGGTTCATTGGAGATATTGAAACCACCAACACAATTTGGTTTTTGATCTGTCAACGCAATGAGATCTCTAGGCATCAACTGTGTAGTAGCCTCATCACTAACCGTATTACTCATTCCACTCAAACGAACTTTATAGAACAAGTCATTAGGAAGTTTTTTTTTTTTTTTTTTATTTTAATAAGAACTTTTTATTAATCCAACATCCAAAAACAAAATGGGCTTAGGCTAAAGGGCCTAAACGATAAGACGGTTACAAAAAGGTGAAGCCAAAAAACGGAAAGACCACCAGAACACGAAATCAGCGACTAAATTGCCACAGGAAACACGAAACCTAATCTACCATGACAGGCACTAACAAGAACAGCTCCTTTGCAAATCGAAACCATCACCAAGCCAAACCCAGAACGAATCTCCCGGAGTAGATCGGACCTCAGACGACCGGCACATCAACTCTCAACTCCTCCACCGAGCAAGAAGAAAGACCACAGACGCTTACCCTCATTGCCAGAACCTACCATCAAGAGCCTCACCATGCCAAACTAACTTCATTTCGGAAAGGCAAATACAGATCTCGAAAGCTAGAAGGGGTTAGAGGCTCAGACAAACCCATAATAGCAAAGAAAAAACGAGACTAGCCCTCTAGGATCCATGCAGATCCACAGCTAATGACCTTGTCATGCAGAGGAACACCCACCAATCCGCTACTCAACTAACGCCGCAAGTCGCAGCAACCACCACGAACAGTCGAGCCATGAGAAGTTCCACTTCGAAAACCTGCGGCGTCCTCGAACCAGAAGAAAAATCTCTGGGAAACAACCCACACCGCCGAGTTTTACCATAACTGCATCAAGGAGCGGATATCCATGACCCATCTCTGCCGGAGAAGAAAGAAGGCATACTCCCGATTCATCGATTAAACACAAGAGCCTCGACGAAGATCAAAGGAAAAAGAAAAAAGAAAAAACGAGATCTAGATCTACTTTTTTTGTTTCGATGAGAGATAAGAGAGAAAACCCTAGGAATGATTGTCCTCTATATACTTCTGCGTATTTCAATATCACTTAACATTAGGAAGCTTAAATGGTTCAATTTGCATAATGTAGCTTATTTCAACCACAAGTGCTTGCCACAATGTCCTCATACTTGATAATAAAGCGGCATGTGTTTCTTTGATAAGTGGAGGTATAAAGGACTTGAAGTAGTCTGCGGTTGAGTTGAACTCCATAGGAATCTTCCCCACCTGTTTAAGCAATCAAATACACAAAATTACTCTGAGACTTCAAAACCATTTAAGTGATGCGAATAGAGCGAGTAAGAGATGTAAAACAGAACATGTCCTTTCTAAAGATCCATGTTGAGTACTTCTTGAAGAGACCACGAAAGCACAAGATCGACCAAGTTTCTTCCTTCAATACATATTCTTGGCATTTTATAATATAGTTGCCAAACTCAATTTTTCACTCTGAAAGATTAAAAAGACAAAACAAAAATTTGATCTTTAAACCCTATCTCTTAATCACAACTTGTTACATCAAAACCCATTCAACTAACTCAGGAACCCTCAAAGGTTCGAACTTTACAACACATAGTGATTGTTTTACTCAACAACGAAGTAAAAGTACACCTTTTACAATAACCATTGATTATGGAAAGTTCTGTTTTTTATTTTTCTTTCTGGGGAAACCAACGTCTTAAGCATTTTGAGATTCAAATTGAAAAAAACCCTAAACCCTACATTGGCTAGAACATTATAGCGTGTGGCATCAAAACTTGACGATAATGTGATGAAATTGAGCCGCTTACATTGATTTCGAAGGTTGTGAGTTGATTGCTCTGAGACGAAAGTGTTTATTTTCTGAGACACGAACATAGGTTTCTAGAAGGAAATGGACGAGTGAGGAATTGGAGGGAAATCAGATGAAGTAATTTACTAAAGGGTTACAATTTGTTAACTTTTTGGACTTTTTTGAAGTTTTGGTTTAATTACGTGTCTAGTTTGTAAAGTAATTACTTTTCAACTTTTAACTAATTTACAAGATTTGAAATATAGGGCCATCTAGCTAAAACATTCCAAATTTACTAAATGTTCCAATTTGTTTACTTTTTGGGCTTTATTGAAGTCTTGATTTAGTTACGGTCTCGTTTGTAAAGTAATTATTTTTTCAATATTAACCAATTTGGCAATCAAGATTCAAGACCATTTGGCATTTGCTGTACATGCCACTTGTCCACGGATTCTGGACCTTGGCCTAGTAACCAAAAGGGTTGCAGCTTCAGCCCCCCTTCACAATGCTACTTATGCGTAAATCAATCTATGCTTTCAAACTCTTCTTATTTCCTCCCAAACTCTCTACATTAAGTATTAAGTATTATTCCTCCCAATTTTTTTTCTTGCTCAATTCCACCTACAAAATTAGAGAACCTTAATTCCGTTTAATTCGTATAAATCGTGATCAAATCTTCTAAAATGTGTTTAAAAATAGTGATTGCCGGTAAATGTTATTAATCTGATTTAACCCAGCCAATATCAATTTAACTAACCCCAAACCGAACCAGAACACGATATATCCCCAAATCAAATTAGGAATTAGGGTTTGTTCTTCTCGTGGAAGAGAAAATGCAGAGAGAGAGCGAGAGAGAGAAATCAAGCTTGAAAGAGAGAGAGAGAGAGATAGAGAGTGATTAGATAGGGTTAGTCGATATGGTTAGTTTGAAGAGAATCGATTAGGGTTTTTGCTGTGTTCAACGAGATACATAGAGAGATATCGATTTCTGAGGGTTTGTTGCTGGTTCTTCGAGATTCAGATAGAGATAGAGCTTTTGAGAGATAGAGACATCACAAGCAGAATTGGCAGAGAGATCTTCAGAGAAAGAGGGATATCGCAAGAGAAAGAGAGATTCTGAAGAGAGCTTCAGAGGTGAAGACATGGCGATGGATAAACTTGCCATTTGTCCTAGGTAAATAATTGATCTTGTTAAAGAGTGAAGGATAGTAGAGAAGTCTATTTTCATTTTAGATAACTGGTATTGCAATTGATACTTAACTGGTGTTGCATTTCATCTTTATCAAATGGCTAACTGATGTTTTTTTTCCAGGGAAACTGTGGATGAAGCAGAGAAAGATAAAGGAGAGGAAGATAAAGGATATGAAGAGAAGAAAACAGACAAAGTAGATGAAGATGAGGAACTAGTTGGAAGATACGAATATGAAATCGAAGAAGATGTTGCTGACTTTGTTGATGAGGATTATAGGGAGAGACACAGTATTCCAGAGAGCGATGATGAAGGAGCTGAAGATGAAGATGAGTTTATTGTAAAAAAAAAGAAGAATGGGAAAGAAGGATAAGTTAGCTTTAGGATATTCCTTCTATACCAGCTATTAGTTTAAGCAAGTAGCGTTAGACTATGCATTGAGCAAAGCAAGGAACATCAAGCAAGGTAGATGGGATAAAACTAAGCTTTCGTTTATTTGTGGCACTAGTAAGAAATGCAAGTGGAGGGTATACTGCTCATTTGATAAGGAGAGTAAAAAGTAGCTTTTGAAGACTAGGCATCCATCTCATAGTTGTACCAGGAATGGGAAATGCTTGTTATTAAATGGGCCAGTGATTGCCAATCTTTTCATGGATAAATTGAGGTTCCAACCAGATTGTATGCCTCAAGAAATTCAGAGGATTATCAAGGAAACTTGGAAGATATTTAGTACAAGAGATCAGTGCCAGAAAGGTCAATTGTTGGCCTTGAAATTGCTTGAGAAGGAGCACGAAGAACAGTTTGCTCAGCTCCGAGGGTATGCTGAAGAAATCAAGTTCACAAATCGAGGATCAACTGCCATTGTGCAAACATATCCAAACTCGGTTGGTGAAGATATGTTTGATAGGTTTTATGTATGCATACAAGCCCTCAAGAGTAGTTGGAGTGGATGTTGTCGACCAATTATTGGTCTTGATGGTATTTTTTTGAAAGCTGCTGTGAAAGGGGTAATTCTTACTACTGTTGGCCATGATGGAAATAATCAGATTTATCCAATTTCTTGGGAAGTGGTACACAGAGAGAATGGGCCAAACTGGTTGTGGTTTGTGAATCAATTGAAGATAGACTTAAATCTTCAAACTGGAGCTGGAATAGTCATTCTCTCGAACAGAGCAAGAGTAACTATTTTGCATTTCATTTAGCTTAATCACATTAGATATAAACTATAGATTTTACTAATTGAAACCATGTTTTCATAGGTATACCCTGTGAACATAAGTATGGACCTATGATAAATTCAGGTTTGGAAGTGGATGACTATGTAGCTACCTGGTTCTGCAAAGAGATATGGGAGTTGACTTATCAGACAAATATGGAACCTGTTAGAGAACCCCAATTCTGGATGAAGAGAAGTGATCGCCTTGTAGTCGAGCCTCCAAAATCTAATTTACCTGGAAGAAAGAAGAAATCAAAGAAGATAAAGACGAGAATATAAGAGGAACACGAGTCACCGAAGAAGAAGAAAGGTAAACAGGTTCAAAAATTGCCTGCCACTGGCCGCACAATGCATTGTTGAAACTGTGGTCAAGAAGGCCACAATTACACTGGTTGTCGAATACATCCAAAGAAGATGCCGAGGAACTTTCAAGATACAGAGATTTTAGAGGTATTAATAATCTTTTCAGATACATCCAACTTTATTTGTTGTATTTTGTTGTGAATGGTTTTGATGGTTTTGATTAGTTTCGATTCTTATATATTTTTTCTGTTTTACAGGCTTTAGGCTCATCTCAAGGACCTGATATGATCTCACTTACTCAACCCTCTCAAACGACCGAGTGAAATTATTTGCTTATGATTAGTTAGTTAGTTATGCTTCTGGTTAATGATTTTTTTGTTGTTATGTCCAAATAATATTTATCCGGATATGTACTTTTTTTTGTTGTGATGTCCAAACAATGTATATTGGCTTATCCTTGTTGGTTTTTAATGCTTATGTTTTATGTTTTATCTTTGTGTTCTTTCTACCCATTTGCTACACATTAAGGCAATAAGATGCTGAGTACCCATTTGAAAATGGTTCCAAATTTAAAATGGTTCCAAATGCATAATAGAACACCATAATTCAAAGTTACAACAACAAGTTCACTAACTAATTGATCCGAGAAACCAAACTAACAACAAGTTCCATCAAACCAAACTAACAACAACATGTTCCATCCAACAAACCAAACTAACTCATAAGCTTTCCACACATCCATCCTACAACCCCGCCAACCAACAATGTTATCCCAGCTCTCTCCATACTTTTTCTAGCCATCACTCGTCCCATCTCTTCAATTGTAGCATTCACCATCATCATCTCTTCCTTGATCTTCTCTTTCATCTCTTCTTCCAAGCACCCATTTTTTATGAAGTTCAAAGCTGCTCATCATCTCATTTCTCAATTCTTTCACTTCATCAACAAGTTTCATGAGTTTCGCATCAACCATTCTTGTCTCGTCGAGCAAAGCCTCGTCAATCCATTTGAATAGATGCTCCTCAGTTTTCCTCCACACACACATTAAGGCAATGAAGATTAACAGTAATATTAATGTGATAATCATCATAAATTCTTCAACTTAAAGTAATCAAATCAAGCCCCTCAACATACAAACCTGAAAAGCGATCTCACACCTATAGAATCGCCGAAAAGGATTCTCATCAGCTTGAGAACAATATGTTGTAATCTTCCTCCACACCAACATTTTGTTGGAACTCCAGTGAATTGTCTACGATGACTGTAACGAGATGAAGCTGAAGAAGCAGTGCTCATTCTTTCTATACCTCTCTCTCTCTCTCTATCTCAAGCCTCTCTCTTTGTCTCTCTCTCTCTCGCGCTAAGGTGTGCAATTTCTGTTGCGAAGAAGACAAGTGAGAAACCCTAAATTGAATTGGGATTTTAATGAAATTGTATTAAAATTGGGTCTTTCGGTTCAGGTATTTTTAAACGCATTTTAGAAGATTTGATCATGATTTATATGTATTAAATGGAATGAAGGTTCTCTAATTTTGTAGGTGGAATTGAGCAGAAAAAAATGATTGGGGGGGGGAATAATACTTAACGTAGAGAGTTTGGGGGGAAATAAGAAGAGTTTGAGAGTATGAGTTGATTTATGCAGAAGTAGCGTTGGGGGGTGGGTCAAATATCTCGATATGGTGGACTGAGAAATTTATGACAAGCTCCACCCAATGCCAATTTTTCCAGTTCATAGGCACATACAAAACGTCAATGTTTTTGAGGAACTCACTCTTCAAACCCTTACTAGTTTGTCTTACCAAGTACGAAGCCTGCTCGATTTGAACCCAGTCAAAACTCGTCTTATCATTTGCCTCTTTAAAGGCATTGCAGTTTCCGGATATAAGGCGGATAAACAATGTATCCAAAAAATGTTGTCCGCTCTCTTATTATTTTGGCCCCACGTTGCCTCCATATGGCAGCAGTCATGACCTGCATATGTTGCATAACAAACAATATTGGCAATGTTGTACACAATATAAGGTGGTGTACAGAAAACGAGTTGTTGTACACTAAGTAATAAAAGAAGATAATACCTCAGTTCCAACCCACATCTTTTTCCTAGCAATCTCCAGGAAGAATTCAGTGGTTATAATGTGTCATGTTTAAATCTTATTATTTCTATATTGAAAAGAAGAGGATAAAATTAGAGGGAGTTAGGCAACTATGCTATGAAAACCGACCGACTCTAATAATTTTACAAACTTATATGCCTTTTCCTGCATTCAATCTCTCGCGAAATAGTTTCCACTCAGCTTTGTCGACTTCCATGATAGGAGCATATGGCCTATCCTTTTTACGGGTTGCGAATAACACCTTAATACGTTCATCTCCTACAAACTTCTCACTAAGTTTTTTTATATCTATGCCGCTTCTGCTTATGCACCTGAACATTGTTGTCGTCCTCATTGATATGTTCCCATTTTAGCATGTTTTAGATTGTATTTCTCATATAGATTATTGTATTTTGCATTGCATAATTAGATTTTAGTTGAATATTTGCATGTTTCAATGTCTTGAAGGTCTTGGAGTGAACCTTGCAACAAATGGATCAAATGGAGTGGAAAAGAAGCAAATAAGAGAAGTTGATGAAGAAGAACCATTCCAAGGTATCTCAAATATCGGCTGATATGAGGATTTTTCTTTGCGATTTAGCTCCTTAATCCTTGATGAAAGTTATAGTAAATTGAGTTAGCTCTACAATGGAGGTTGTCTCGAGTGATTTGGATCAACCGTTAGGGAGTTATGACCAAATTAGTACACAGCGGTCAGAGGCATCGGCCAAGACACACCGCTGGATCTTCGACAAAATTCACCTGGTGAATTGCATGGGAATTTCCAGTGGTCAAGAAAGACCACTGGCTTCTAGTGGTCAGCTCCAACAATGAATACACACCGCTAGGACGCATCTGAAGATCTGGTTTAAGTTGCTAAACCGGTTCAATTCAAGCTGAATCTGAAATTAATCAGTTGATTATGTGTTGAACCAATTTTCTTTTATCTTTTACTATAAATACAATCTAAACCTAATTAGAAAGGCTATGCTTTTTTTATGAAATTTTGTTTAGCCTTTTAAGAACCTTTGTATGAGATCTCTTGATTCAAAGTATCAAATCTTCTTATCTTCTTAAATCTTTCAACTATTCTTCTTATAATTGTGATTATGCATCAATCAAACCAATTGATTTGTGTTTTTATAGCTATGAGTGAATAGTCTTTTAGATGAGTTTAGGGTTTGGTAATTGAGATGATTGATGGATTGTTGGTGAAGTTTAGGGCTAGATTATATGTTAGTCTTTCATTTAGAGTGATTATATTGCTAGATTAGACAAGAGATTGTTAATCTAGATCATTTGCCTTTTCATGCTCACAAGGTGTTTGTTAAAATGCCTGAATGAAACCTAAATGTGCTTTTCATGCCTAGCCTATGATAGTAGTTGATTAGGGTGATTAGTGGTTGAATTAGAGCTTGTTGTTAATGCTCATTAGTCATGTGAATTGCCAATGAGAGTTGTTGATGATTCATTGATTAGTGTAGAGAATAATTCCATGAGAATGGATTAGTCTAGTTAATGATTCTATAGCCTAAGACATTGTTCTTCATGTGTTCTTGCATCATCATACATTCTTCATTTCATCTTAATCAATATCATTCCCTAGACTCATTGTTTTTATCTTATTGATTTCAAATCCGTTTTTTTGTCAAAGGTTCTATAATGCCATAAATGCATCCTCTTGCACCCAACCCAAGAAAATTCCAGAGGGGTCAACACAGCCTCTCAAGGATCTTCCACCAGTCTGAACAGCAAGAAAATCAAGCTACAAGACTTAAAACAAGCTCACTTGGGAGGAAGTCCCATGGCTATCTCTATATATATTTCCCTAGGTTTATCTTCAAGTTTTTATGAATTTTGTTATTTTTGATGTTTCTTTTTAGTGTTGTGAGTTTCAGAGAGCAAAAGGAAGCTGAGTATGAGTCAAGATGGTGTTTCAAAAGCTCAACAGAAGCAGAAGCCAACCTACTCGACCATGCCACTCGACCTACAGGTCGAGTGGTCTAGGTTTTTCTTAAAAACTCAACTTTTAATCTCAGCCACTCGACCAACCCACTCTATCTACTTGATATAACACACTCCTCTCTCTCTCTTTCACTCTCATTCGCGATTTCATCTCTCTAAAGCTCAAAAGTTTTCAAAAATTCTCTCTAAATTTTTCAAAAAAAAATTTCAAAACTTGCATCAATCATCATCATGTCGAACCTATGTCATGGTTCCGAAACCAATGAGTAAGTTTTCATAACTTAAAAACCTAAAATTTAACAAATATTGGGTTTAAGAAAATTTTTGGAGTTTTTCAAAAACATTTGTTGCATGTTGCTTATAATCGGTTAGAAAGGATTAGGTTTGATGTTGATACACTATAGAATTGATTTCTATGGTTGGAATTGCTTGGGATTTGTGAATTTTTGTCCTTGATGTTTAAATTGAAAATTTTTGGAACTTTGATAGAAAATAGGACAAAATTCACTAGAACCATTGTTTGTTTAATGATTTGAGAACCCATGTTGGTTTTGTTGTTGAATTTGAACAAATTTAAGGAATTTTAGTACAACCATAGTTAAAAATGCTTGATCTTTGAAAAATCTTTGAACTTTTGTCTTGAAATTGTTTAAATGATGTTTATGTTTGAAAATTTGATATTAATGGGTGATTGTTTAGTTACTCGAACCAAAGACTTGATTGAATCAAGTCGGATACAAAAATTATTTAGAAATTTTTGTCGACTCGACCTGACTGATCGAGTGACCTGGTCGAGTGGTTCCAAATTTTTGCTAAACTTTCATTTATTTTTTATTTTAGGTACTCAGGCAACACCACAACAAGGACAACTAGGAGCAGAGCTTTAGCATTGACATCACAAGCTGAAAGTGGCTTCTCAAGGTCTAGAAGGGACATTGCTAGGGGCAAGAGAGTACAAGAGGAGGATTCAGTGAGTAGAAATGCTCAAGAAGAAGACAGTTCTGAGGGATCAGAAGACGAGCAAAATGACTATTCAGAGGAAGCTCAGCTCATTGCCATCTTGAAGAGCGCAAAGTCCTTTAGCACCAGATACCCACATCGCCACACAATGCAAGCTCTAGGTATTTGCAGAGAGGTGGGGAGACTCTATGAAGCTGCAGATATCATGAAACTCACTCAGAAACCACACAATGGTTTCAAGGAGGAGACATGCCATTTCTTCGCAACTTTGGAGCTCTATCTCTCTGAGATAAGAGCTGGTATAGGATCTGATGAGGAGCTGAGCTACGTAAGCTTCAAAGTCAGAGGCTTAGAGTACAACCTCCCCCTCAGTGTGATTAATAGAGAATTCGGTTTCAAGAGAGGATCGGGCCAGGCACAAGACTATTTGAAAGAAGAGTTGAATGACTTATCGGTAGAGCTTGGAGGAACGGGAAAATTCTCATCCTCCAGAGCCAAGAGTAGCGAGATTTGGCATCCAGCCATCAGATATCTCCACAAGACTTTTGCCAACACTCTTTTCGCAAGAAGGGCAACTGGGACAGTGAATGAAGGAGAGCTTAAGATGCTGGATAAATCTCTCCATGATTATCTAGTCATGCGTCCCAGAAGAGTAGAGCCAAGGGGATTGAGATGCTTGGAGATAGAGCTGATACAGGAAACTCTATTGTTTTGGTGAGGCAGCTGCTATGTTACAGGAACAATGCCATCAAGAACAACAAGATGGTAAACAAACCTGAGTTGGTTGTGGGAGACATTGTGACCCCTTTTCTTCTTGCTGCTGGAGTTGAGATCACCTTCAAGCCAAATCCACCTCTGTTGATGGATATGGACTACCTGAGATCCTCACAGACTATAGATGCAAGCATGGCTGAGGAGAAGTACATCTATAACTTCACTCACCTGCGATCTGGCAGAGCCAAGCCTCTGCTACCTTATGGAGGCTTGGTCAAAATCTATGCAATGAATAGGGAAAGGAGCATTACCTTTATCCCACCAGTGGAAGATCTTTATGATCCTGAAGCTAAAGCTCCAAACTCTGATGATGAGATCCTCCAGAGGTATGTTGAGACTCACCAACTCCCTGACGCCTACTATTTTGATGACACAGAGTGCAAGCCTCTAAGGGAAGCCAACCACAAGATTGGTATGCTCCAGAAATAGAACAAATGGCAAGACAAGGCATTTAAAGCCTTGAAGAGCACAGTGAAAGGGCTTACCAAGAGGTTAGTAGCAGCTGAGATGAGACAGAGGAGGCCTAGCTTGGTTCCTATCTACCTGAGGAGAACCAACTCTCTTAGGGGCACCTCCATCAGATTTCACCATGCTTCACCCTCAAGGAGATCCTCTGTGGAGCAAATGCAGAGAAAGAGGCGCTCAGACCATCCTATAGAGCATCTGGAGCATGATTCACCAGATTCCACCACTCCTCAGTGTCACACCGATCAAGTTAAGCATCAGGAGGATATCACTCGACCAGAAGGGTTGAGTAGACCACTCGAGTCATCATCCAAACTTGAGCAGACCGCACCACTCGACCAACCTGGGTCGAGTAGCCCATTCGAGACCCATTCCAGAGCTGAGCAGATGCAAGTCGATCCACCCTCCCTCACATGGTGCCATACTACACTCTGAAGAGCATGGAGGCCAACACAAATGCCTTCTTCACTCCACCAGAATGAGGTACCACCCCATATCACTCCCATTGTAACTACCATTGCATTTCTCTTTTGCTTTTGTTTTTAATATCTCAAACTTTCTCTTGAATTGTTATTAAGGGACTGTGTAATTTAAGTTTGGGGAGGGTCTGAGAGATATATTTGACATATTTATTCTTTTCTTATTCAAATATATGTGCATATAAAAACTATAAAAATTTAAAAATTTTCAAAAATTATTTCACAAAAACAGAGTGTCATGTATTTTCATTTGCATTTTAGGATTGAGTATAGTAGCATTTTATCTAGGATTGTATATTTGCATAGGGGATGATGATGAATTAAAACCAATTAAGCTTAATAACCAAACATATAACTTCAGTGCCATAGTTCATAAGTTGTCTAATGCATTCACCTGAGTTTGAAATATAAGACTGCACCTTACTTGGAATCTAATATTTGCATCATTGCTTGGTTTAGGCTTGCTGTGATTTGTCATTCTATCCCTATCTATTAGAACCTTAATTTGAATATTAATTATCATGTCTACTTGTTGCATTTGAACTCATGGATACCATATACATACTTGGATCTTCTTTTTCACTTTTACCACTCTTGTTGATCCAAGTAGCTGCTTCCATCTTTGGAGCAGTTCCCCAAAGCACCAAACCTTACCTTCCTTCAAACCATGAATCAATTATGAGTGTGAGGCCTATTTTCGGATTGAACTTAAGAGAAAGTGTTAGGTTTAAGCCGACAAGCATAGGTTCCCATGTAGTTTCTGGTTCACGTTTTTTGGACCAGACTAGGGCTAGGGTGTTGGTTTGTGTTTGAGAGAAAAAAAAAAGAAAAAAAAAGTGAGAAAAATGAAAAGAAAAGTACAGAGAGTGCTAAAAATGTTTCTATGGAGAGGATAGTGTAAGAATATGTGTCTAGTAAAGGATTTGGGAAGTCTATATATAGTATGAGAAGGCTCTGTGAAGAGAAAAAGAAAAACAATTAGTGTATGAAAATTCACTCAATCACTCTACTCAATCAAGTGGTCGAGTCAGAGCCTAGCAGTTAAAAAAATCCCCAAATCCGCTAGAAGTAAAAAAATAATAAAAAAGAAAAATCCTCTCCTTAGAAGAAAACAAGAAAAGAATTGATCCTAGTCTGAGAAAAGAATGAATGCCTTTAGCGAAAAGAAAGAGAGTTTAGAATTAGGATCAGAGTTTAGAATTAGGCTAAAGTTTTCAAGTAAAACTCATGTGCATTACATTCTAGAACTGTTAACTATGACATTGAGAATAGAGGTTTGTTTAGTCTGCCTTGGTTCTGAGTCCCCACTTTCACATTACTTCTTTCATCTCATCCTTTCATATTTGCTTGAGGACAAGCAAGGATAAGTTTGGGGGAGTTGATAACACCATATTTTATAAGTTTTTAGTATCCTTTTATCATCTCTTTAGCTTAGTTTTATCCTTTGTTTACATCATAATGTGTCAGTTTCCTCCACGTAGCTCATTTAGGGATTTGTACATAAGCATTGCATGCATGTAGCATATATGGGGTCTTATCAGGTACTTTTGGAGCTTTGGGAGCATGAATGAGCTTTGAGCAAAAGACTTGGATCATGGAGAGGCTTGTTGGACGTGAAAAGATGATCTGAAGATAGACAGAAGACTCGGCTAGAAGCTATTCGACCAAGCCACTCAACCAGACCGGTCGAGTGGAATCTCCCTTCCAGTTAAAACTCGGAAATAATGTTTACCCTTGTTTTGTCACTTAGTATAAATACTCCTGATTAGTTTAATGTCAGGTGTTGCCATTTTTTATTTAGCATAAACCTAGTTTAGCTTTGTCTCTCTCTCTTGTTCTTCATTTGTTCTTCATTATTCTCAGATTTTCAGATTTTGTAACTCTCATAACTTTTTATTAAATCATTATTTGCACTTTATTTCTTCATCAAAGTTGTTCATCAGTTCATTATCTATCTGATATGTCAATTTCAGAGTTTTCAGAGTTTGACCCTTTGATGATGAATTTATTGTGTGAGTAGTTTTCCTAGGGTTTTTAAGGATGGATTATGTTAGTATTGATCTATATTGTTATGGGTTTCTTTGATTGATCATCAATTCGTTTTTATTCCCTCTTGGGTGAGTGTTTTTAATGCTTGTTCTTTTCTGATCAAGAAGAACATGATCTTAGATTATTTCCACAGCAAAAGTGTGATGAAATCATCAGATCTGCTTTTCCAAGGATCTAGATACAATAACATGAGATCTAAGTATAAAATATAGATTTCAATCATATCTTAGGCTCTCATTTGTTATCAATCTTAATTGACTTTAGGAGACTGATTCTTTATGCCTGTTCCTTTCACAAATCTATGGCAGATTATGTTTGATTTAGTGTTAGATCTTGAGGCTCTCTGTCACGACAGTGGATTGAGTTGGATGTGATGTCTGTTGTCAAGGGAAATCCCCTATGTATGAGTTTTTATAAATACCCATGATGATATAGAGTATTTACGAGCCAGTGAATCCGTCCCTAAGGTCCCTATAGTTTTCATATAGCTTAAATCTCTCTTAAGACCATTTAATTTATAGTTTCAAGTCTTTAAAGTTTTACTCGACCACTCTACTCGATCAGACTGGTCGAGTCGTCAGTTCACCTTTGCTTCTTTTCTTGTTTAGTTCCATGATTTGCTAAAGTGTGACAGACTTTAGTATCTCTAGCTAATATTAGGGTTTGGTAGAATTCATTTAGGTTGTTAGCAAACCAATCCCCCATATTTACTTGAATAGCTTTCTTAGATAACATCCTAGTTGATGTGCACTACACCCAGCCTGGTTCGAAATTTCACACTCACACCCCCCATGCTACAATTGATTAAAACATGTATTTTATCTTTTGCCTAGTTTGATTGTTTGCTTTCATTCTCTGCATAGACAAAAAATACTTATTTCAACCAGCCTTGTTGTTCATAGAAGCCTTGGAGTTTCACCATCTCTTTTCTCTACAATGTTTGAATACTTTGTAATCTCTAAACCTTATGCTATATCTATGAATCAGTTTCATCTTTCTTTGATGATTCCTTTAAGCATGCTTGAGTGATTTTCTTGTTGGGTTTAGAGGGTTGAATCAAAGGGGGAATGTGATCTGTTTAGTTTAAGTGGCAATTTTATCGTAGTTGCATCATCGCTTATATTGTTCTTTCGGTCTGATCTCTTTCTAAATGTATATAGTTCACGTCATGAACTAGCTATTGATCTTAGGCATCTAGGTAATACTATCCGCTTGCTTAGTTTATTTGAACCTAGATTGGAGGAGTATCGCGTCATAACAAGCACAAACCACTTAGTTATGGAGTTTTGATAACATCGTATTTTGACCCATTTTTACTATGATTTTTGTATTATTTTATGAGAGATTGGTGTGATTTCAAGGCTAAATAAGCTATTATCGAGTATTGTTAATATCAAAGAGGTTTACAGGTTTTATGGGAAAATAGACCAAAAGAGAAGGAAAACCCGTTTTAAGGCAGATTCAGAACACCAGAATTTTGACAACACTTGGAGACCTTCCCATGGACCAAATTTGGAGTTCTCCATAGTATTGGAAAGCTGGAAGAGTCAAGATTCACCTGGGACAAGACTCAAAGCAATTCATTTAGCCATTTGGAAGATGCATCCCGAGGAGTGAAGACATGTCGACTGAAGCCAAAAGCCCCATCACCTCGGTCACAAGCACCCGTCACCAAGGCCTGGCCTCTTGAGCACCTCGGTCACAAGAACCTGTGACCGAGGCCTGGCCCCTCTGCCTCCACACTTAGCAAAATGACAAGTTTAGCCTCTGCAAACCTAAAACCGACTTCTTGTGCCCCAAGACCTATAAATACTCATCTAAACCTTAGGGGTTTCGTGTGACTCACATGTGCTTCCTCACCAAAACCGTAGTTCATGTTCATCATGACATCAGAGCCTTTCCACCTCAGAATGAGCCGCAGCAGCCTTGTTGTTCACAGAAGCCTTGGAGTTTCACCATCTATTTTCTCTACAATCTTTGAATACTTTGTAATCTCTAAACCTTATTCTATATCTATGAATCACTTTCACCTTTCTTTGATGATTCCTTTAAGCATGTTTGAGTGATTTTCTTGTTGGGTTTAGAGGATTAAATCAAATAAGGAATGTGATCTGTTTAGTTTAAGTGGCGAGTTTATCGTAGTTGCATCATCGCTTATATTGTTCTTTCGGTCTGATCTCTTTCTTAATACATATAGTTAGCGTCATGAACTAGCTATTGATCTTAGGCATCTAGGTAATGATATAAGTTTGCTTAGTTTATTTGAACCTAGATTGGAGTAGGATTGCGTCATAACAAGCACATACCACTTAGTTATGGAGTTTTGATAACATCGTATTTTGACACGTTTTTACTATGGTTTTCATATTGCTTTATGAGATATTGGTGTGATTTCAAATATAAATAAGTTATTATCGATTATTGTTAGTGTTAAAGAGGTTTTACAGGTTTTATGGAAAAATGGAGCAAAAGAGGAGCAAAACCCGTTTTAAGGCAGATTCAGAGCACCAGAAATTTGGCAACCCTTGGAGACCTTCCTATGGACCAAATTTGAAGTTCTCCATATCATTGCAAAACTGGAAGAGTCAAGATTTACCTGGGACAAGAATCAAAGCAATCCATTCAACTGTTTTGAAGATGCATCCTAAGGAGTGAAGACATGTCCACTGAAGCCAAAAGCTCCATCACCTCGGTCACAGGCACCCGTGACCAAGGCCTGGCCTCTTGAGCACCTTGGTCACAAGCACCTGTGATGGAGGCCTGGCTCTTCTGCCTCCACACTTACCAAAATGACAAGTTTAGCCTCTGCAAACCTAAAACCGACTTCTTGTGCCCCAAGACCTATAAATACTCATCTAAACCTTAGGGGTTTCGTGTGACTCACCTGTGCTTCCTCACTAAAACACTAGTTCATCTTCATCACAACATCAGAGCCTTTCTGCCTTGGAAGGAGCCGCAGCAGCCTTGTTGTTCATAGAAGCCTTGGAGTTTCACCATCTCTTTTATCTACAGTATCTGAATACTTTGTAATCTCTAAACCATATTCTATATCTATGAATCACTTTCACCTTTTCTTTGATGATTCCTTTTAGCATGATTGAGTGGTTTTCTTGTTGGGTTTAGAGGGTTGAATCAAAGGTTGGATGTGGTCTGTTTAGTTTAAGTGGCGAGTTTATCGTAGTTGCATCATCGCCTATATTGTTCTTTCGGTCTGATCTCTTTCTTAATACATATAGTTCGCGTCATGAACTAGCTGTTAATCTTAGGCATTTAGGTTATGCTATCCGCTTGCTTAGTTTGTTTGATTGGATGAATATCGCATCATAACAAGAACATACCACTTAGTTATGGCATTTTATGGACTAGGATTGAACCAGATTTTAATGCTTTGACATATGTGTTGTTGCCTACGGAAGTTGAGTTTCAGGACATATAGATTTTAGGCTATTTTCTCTATGGTAATAGGTTAATCGAGCTTTCATGTTTCATAGTCTGAGACTTAGGAGTAGACATGAATTACATAAATTTATCCTTGAACACCCAACATCTTTCTTTTATTTTTTACATCGATTTCTTTGCATCACTTGTTGCGTGACACAACAAAACCAACTTTTTTATGATTGAGTTCTAGCCTTACTTGTTCCTCTTGATTTGCAAAACAACTTCTCTTTCTGTTGGATTGATATACCTTAAGTACTACAATTGATTGATGTGCTCTTGCAGCTTGTTGATTGTATCTGATGAAGAACTCTATTGATTCACTAAACCCCTAAGGTTTAGATGAGTATTTATAGGATTGAATCTAGATGAAGAACTCTATTGATTCAATCCTAAATAACCATCAACCTAGCAATTCATCTTCTACATTTGAAAACCCTAAACCTAACAAACAAACTACTCATACATGATCAATAAAACAGAAATCATAGTTTGAATAGATTGCATAAAATAAATCAAAAGAACAATTAAGAGTTTAAAACTCTTCTCCAAAAGTCTCTGAAAAGTTGCTGAAGCGTAGAATATAGTGTAGGTCACAATGATCTAAAATCCTATTTATTACTAAAAACAAGAAAATGACTAAATTACAAATAAAGAAAATTATGGGGTAATTTTCCAAATTCGAAACTCTGGGGCAACCGGTGTCGAGTGATGATAAAGAGGTTTTTGCAAACCGGGTTATCAAATAACCGTTGTACCGTTATAGTATAAATGGTATCGAAATCCACGGAGAAACGAGCATCTAACACACCAAGAATCCAAGTTTCATTCTAATTTAAGCAAACAAGAGTTTAAGAGGTTTCAAACAAACTTTAAATGTAAATAAAGCGGTAAAAGCGGTTTAAAATCAGTAAGAGAAAACAATGAGCCTCGAGAATGGTATATGACTTTGATGAAATGATGAACCTTTGATGAAGTAAAAACAATTGAAGAACAATGTTTTAGGCCTAATGATTACTAAGTAGACTAATCCATTCTCATGGTATTAATCTCTACATTAACCATTGAATCATCAACAATTCTCATTGGCAATTCAAATGACTAATGAGCAATAAGAACAAGTGCTAATCTAACCACTAATCACCCTAATCAACTACTATCGTAGGCTAGGCATGAAAAGCTCATTTAGGTTCTATCAAGCATTTTAACAAACACCTTTTGTGGGCATGAAATGCTAATCATCTAGATTTCTCAATTACAAGCTTAATCTAGCATTACTAACAACCTAAATGAAAGACTACTTAAGATCTAGCCCTAAACATCATCATTAATTCATCAAATCATCTCAATCACCAAACCCTAAACTCATCTAAAAAACTACTCACTCATAGTCATGAAAACACAAATCAATTGGTTTGATTGATGCATAATCATGAGTATAAGAAGAATAGTTGAAAGATTTAAGAAGATAAGAAGAATTGATACTTTGAAAATCCCAAATTCATACAAGAGTCTTAGCTAAAGCTTAAAGAGACTAAGAGAGAAAATTAGGAAAATCAAGCATAACCCTTAACAATAGGGTAAAGATTATTTATATGGGAAGCTAAAATTATGGGTCAACACATAAAACCCAGATTTTGACTCGGTTTAGGGACTTAACAAATAGACTCGGATTGGCGTCCACCGGTCTACACATGCCCGCTACGAGTGCCCACTGTCGCTCACCGGTCTACACATGCCCACTACGAGTGCCCGCTGTCACTCACCGGTCTTCACATGCCCGCTACGAGTGCCCGCTGTCTTGCCCGGAAAAATCTCAGCAGCTTCGTATCGACCACGCTTTGGCCGCTACACCTGACCGCTGAGACTAAATTGGCTGTATCTCCTTAACCACTGACCCAAATCACTCGAGACCACTTCCATTGGAAAGCTAACTCCATTTTCTAGACCTTTTATGAAGCATTATGAAGCTGAATCGCAATGTAAAGTCTTCATATGAGTCAATCTTTGAGACACCTTGGATTGGTTCTAGATCATCATCTCTCTTATTTGCTCCGAAATGATCCCTCATCCAAGCTTCAAGTCTCCAAGTCTTCCATTCACCTAAAATAGACTCAAAACATATGCAATATGCAATATAAACAACCTAGGACTCTAAGATGCGAAACCGTTTGAATGCAAGACTCAAATGCATATATACACTCCTAAGTGATGTGAAATGGAACAAAAAGTGATAAAAATGAATGTGTAAAACATGTAAAATATGTACATATCAACTCCCCCAAACTTATCTCTTGCTTGTCATCAAGCAAACAAGAAGAAACAAGATAAGAAAGAAGTTAGAGAACGAGGATTCAAGCCAAAAAGTATCAAACGAAGGATTAAACGCAATGTCCTCAAAGTTGGTTAAATGGTGCAAGAACAAACATCCTACTCTTTAGTACTTCTCCATGTTCATCTCAATGAAAGTTTCTAATGCAACTCCTAAACTCAAGCAAAGACTCACAATCAAACCAAAGACATCTATTTAACATTCATTAATGTATTTATGGTGTGGTCTCGCTTATGGAAATCAAATCAATTTCAATCGGTTTCGGGTTAAAGACTTTTGTGGTGGCCTCAAAATAGTTTTTCTTTGGGTGGTTGCTCTAAAAACAAAATGCAAGTCACATAGCATAAGCAATGGAGAGTTCGCAAACAAATGTTGGTACAAGAGATTTTTCCACTTCTCTACCCATTCTTATGCTTAAACTCTAATGATCCAAGTGAAGATCTATGACTTGAATATTCACATCCTAACCCCTTTTTAAGAGTCTCTAACCACTATAACACAAAACTTTAACTCTTGGTGATTATCTTAGACCGAGTCTTTCTTTTCTTTTTCTCTTTTGCTAACTAGAGAGATACACAATCACAAGCTCAATTTCTTATTTGTACACTTTTCTTTTCTCTTTTTTTTTGTTTGGTGCCTCCACTCTTATGCTTTTGATATTTCTTTTTCTTTCAACTTAGAGCATAGGTACTATCTTTTCTTTTTCTAATTTTTTTTTTTTCTTTCACTTGAGCAATCTCTTTTCACTTAAGCACTCTCTAGCAGCTTTTACTTCCTAATAGACTCTTTTGGTCATCACCATATCTTTCCTTGACTCTCAACACCCTTTCTCTTATAACTACACAACCCTAAGCTATTTGTTACAACCTTAACTATAGTGGAAGAATGCTCTTGTCGTTCAACCTCTCTAAAGCTTATGCAAGTGAAATCACATGGAAGAGGCCTCACTCAAAGATTTAACATTGGCCGAAACAAAAAACTTGGGTTATAGGTGTGGAACTACCTTAATGATGAGGATAGCTACTTGAGTTAACAAAGGGTGGTAAAGTTGGTTAAGATAACTCAAGTAATTCATTAAGACCATGAGAATGAATTTAAAACCCCTAAGCGAGAAAATTAAATGTTCAATTAAGTCCAAATAAGATAGAGATGCTTCAAAGATCATGCAAGCTTCACAAAAGTAGAAGTTGAATTTCGAAAAATGCAAAGATCAAAACATGGATTTTTCATATTTTCAAAGATATTCAAGCAACTAATAACCATGACTAAGGGCAATGATCTTAATCCTAAGCTTGAACTTCTACAAGGCACGAATCCCATGTGCAAATGCAAATTCAAATGCTTATAGACTCGATTTTAATTTGAAGATGATACTACATGCTTCTTTTGTGTTTTTCAAAATTTTCAAAAAAACTTTTTTTTGGCTTTTTTCAATGCACATAAATGTATGCATGAGACTCAAATATGCAAAAAGGAAAATAAGATCACAAAACACATGATTAGTAGACGGGTCTCTCCCCCAAACTTACTTCACACTGTCTCGGTGTGAAATAAAATTCAAGGAAGAGACTAAGAAACACAAAGCATGACGAAAAAGCATAAATAACGAAAAAGAATGGTATATACAAGGGTAAGGGAGAGGACCATACTTTGGCCCTAGTCGGGGACCTTAGGGAGAAGAGCGATGTGAGGAGTTGTTGAACTCCTTGGACCTGTGGGATTGGTGGAAAGAGCATTGGAGAAGCGTGTTCCACCTTTGATGTTGATGGTGAGGACCTCTTTCATTATACCTTGAAGACCCGGCGAATCCTTTTCTTTAAGTTCCGGTGTGAGGATTGCTTTAACCATGGTAAAGGGCTTTGACATTCCTTTGCACTTCACTTTGTACTCAGTCTCTCCATCAACACATCTCCAAGGGCGTAAGGTCATAGAAGTGGTCGCTAATGGTGAATGGTCTAGGGTGGGAGGGTGGGTGTCTTTCATCCCCTTCTTGTTCTTTTCAAGCACCTTTTTAGTTTTCACCAACCTCTTTTCTTTACCATTTCCTTCATCCTCATCGAATAAGGAGTGTAGACATTCACCATCCAAAGTTTCCTCATCAAACTTTAGAGTTTCTAAGTTCTTCTCATTCGAAACCTTAAGTTCCTCCTTTCTTTCCAATCCTTCATTGGTGATAGTTCCACAAAACTTTGTGGAGGAAAGCTTCATTGGATAAGAGACTTTGGAGTTAACATGGTGGAGGATCACTCTTTTGGTTGGGAAGTCGATGGTTGCTCCCGCGGTGTTAAGGAATAGAGTTCCAAGAATGAGAGGAAGCTTATCCGGTTGTCCTCTATCTACGACCATGAAGTCCGTTGGGACTAAACAATCTCCAACCATAAGAGGGTAGTCTTCAATCACACCAAGTGGAGGTTTCGAAGAGGCATCCGCATAAGTGATGAAAGAGGAGTAGTTCTTCATCTCTTTGATACTAATACTCTTCATCATCTCTAGTGACATAACATTCACACTAGCCCCGGAATCACAAAGCATTATCAACTTTCAAATTTTCGAGGGAGCAAGAGATGAGGAATGTACCAGGATTTTGAAGCTTTGGGATACTCTTCGGTGCAAGTGATGATTCACTTGATTGTTCATATAACCTCATGACTTCCTCTATCTTTGCCCGGTTGGCAAGTATGGCTTGAATGAATTTCTTGTGGGTAGGCACTTGGTATAAATTATCCATAGAAGGCAATGGAACTCCGATCTCATTCATACTTGCCTTGAAGCTTGAAAGCACCTTTTTTTGTGCTTTGGTATAGAATCTCTTGGGGAATGGGAGTGGAGGGTCATAAGGAGACATCTCAACCTTGGTTGCTTCTTTCTTTTCAACCATGGGAACCTTCTCTTCTACCCTAGTTCTAACTTGTACTTGAGCTTCACTTTGACTAACTAAGTCTACACCATTCACACCATAGAGAAGTCTAGAGAGCTCCTCTACGTCCCTTTTATGGTCATTCTCATTGTTTATGAGAATGACATTGCAAAAATCCTTGGGGTTAGGTTGGGGTTTACTTGGTAATACTCCACTTGGGTTTATGGAGTTTGAAGCGACTTGAGCGACCTTGAGATCAATGGTCTTCATATGAGAAGCCAAGCTATTAATCTTACTATCAAGATCATTATACATACCATCCATCTTGTTGTGTATGTCAACAAACCGCTTGCCTAAATCCTCATAACCTTTAGTTTGCCATTCCAAGATTCGCTTCAACGTTGCATTTATCTCATTTTCTTGGGGAGGAGGTTGATTAGATGAGTTTCCTTGGTTGGAGAATTGAGGTCTTGGTTGGAATCCTTGTTGTTGGATAGGTTGATATTGGTTTCTAGTTTGGAAGTTGACAAAGGGCCTTGGTTGGAAATTTTGGTTAGGAGCATTTCCTTGGTAGCATCCTTGGTTGCCCAAATAGTGAACTTCTTCTTGAACCAGTTCATTACCATCAACACTAACACCCATATCTTAGTTCCTTTGTTGATACCCATCAAACTCTCCCAAGTAGTTAATCGGTCTTTGATAAGCTTGCAAAACTTTATCGATCTTCTCATTTAGCGCTTTCATCTCCTTAGTCCTTTGACTATCAACTTCAACACTATCTCTAGTAGTCCTATCGTAATCTTCTCCATAACTTCCATTGCTTTGAGCTAGATTCTCAACTAGTAACATTTCATCATCAGTTCTTTGGCCCAAGAAATTCCTGTTACTTGCCGTATCTAGAAGCATTCGATATTGTGGCAAGACACCGCGGTATAGACTACTCAAAAGACTTTCCTTTGAGAAGCCATGGTGTGGTCATTGAGAAGTAAAGCCCTTGAAACGCTCCCAAGCTTCACAAAAAATTTCATTAACACATTGTGAAAAACTTGATATCTCATTCCTTAGCCGAGCTGTACGAGAAGTGGAGAAAAACTTCGCGAGGAACACGTTGTAAAAAACTTGATATCTTATTCCTTGTTGACTCCTTCGTTGCATACACCTTGAAAAGCGCAAGAGAAACAAAAACTAAATGAAAGGTTAATGTCAAAATAAAGAAAATAAAAGCTTAGTCTCAAAACAAAACTAAATCTTAATGGCTAAATACGTCGCTTCCCCGGCAACGGCACCAATTTGATAAAGAGGTTTTTGCAAACCAGGTTATCAAATAACCCTTATACCGTTATAGTATAAATGGTATCGAAATCCATGGAGAAACGAGCATCTAACACACCAAGAATCCAAGTTTTATTCTAATCTAAGCAAACAAGAGTTTAAGAGGTTTCAAACAAACTTTAAATGTAAATAAAGCGGTAAAAGCGGTTTAAAATCAGTAAGAGAAAACAATGAGCCTCGGGAATGGTATATGACTTTGATGAAATGATGAACCTTTGATGAAGTAAAAACAATTGAAGAACAATGTCTTAGGCCTAATGATTACTAAGTAGACTAATCCATTCTCATGGTATTAATCTCTACATTAACCATTAAATCATCAACAATTCTCATTGGCAATTCAAATGACTAATGAGCAATAAGAACAAGTGCTAATCTAACCACTAATCACTCTAATCAACTACAATCGTAGGCTAGGCATGAAAAGCTCATTTAGGTTCTATCAAGCATTTTAACAAATACCTTGTGAGCATAAAATGCTAATCATCTAGATTTCTCAATTACAAGCTTAATCTAGTATTACTAACAACCTAAATGAAAGACTACTTAAGATCTAGCCCTAAACATCATCATTAATTCATCAAATCATCTCAATCACCAAACCCTAAACTCATCTAAAAGACTATTCACTCATAGTCATGAAAACACAAATCAATTGGTTTGATTGATGCATAATCATGAGTATAAGAAGAATAGTTGAAAGATTTAAGAAGATAAGAAGAATTGATACTTTGAAAATCCCAAATTCATACAAGAGTCTTAGCTAAAGCTTAAAGAGACTAAGAGAGAAAATTAGGAAAATTAAGCATAACCCTTAACAATAGGGTAAAGATTATTTATATGGGAAGCTAAAATTATGGGTCAACACATAAAACCCAGATTTTGACTCGGTTTAGGGACTTAACAAATAGACTCGGATTGGCATCCACCGGTCTACACATGCCCGCTACGAGTGCCCGCTGTCTTGCCCGGAAAAATCTCAGCAGCTTCGTATCAACCACGCTTTGGCCGCTACACCTGACCGCTGAGACTAAATTGGCTGTATCTCCTTAACCACTGACCCAAATCACTCGAGACCACTTCCATTGGAAAGCTAACTCCATTTTCTAGACCTTTTATGAAGCATACTAAGCTGAATCGCAATGTAAGGTCTTCATATGAGTCAATCTTTGAGACACCTTGGATTGGTTCTAGATCATCATCTCTCTTATTTGCTCCGAAATGATCCCTCATCCAAGCTTCAAGTCTCCAAGTCTTCCATTCACCTAAAATAGACTCAAAACATATGCAATATGCAATATAAACAACCTAGGACTCTAAGATGCGAAACCATTTGAATGCAAGACTCAAATGCATATATACACTCCTAAGTGATGTGAAATGGAACAAAAAGTGATAAACATGAATTTGTAAAACATGTAAAATATATACATATCAAGTGACACTAGTGGGTGGTGTCAGTCGACACCAACACCAAAAATAGTCTTCGAGTTGCTCTTTTGAGCTACAAAGCTCCATGTGCTCCAAAATGATGCAAGTATGCCTCAACATAGCTCATCTCGTACTTGAACCTAATAAGACTCGATAAACACCAAAAAGGCTCTAAAAACAAGAATTATATCATGATTAAAAACGGTAAAAACATGATATATTAGGGGATCTCACAAAACCTGCGTATTCTACTTCTTATTCGCCTTCTTTACCACTATTTTTGTCAGTTCCCTGCCTCTTGTGCTTCTATTGCTTTTTGACAACCTTTTTAGCAATAACAACCAGAGGTTCCGGTTCCTTTTTTCTTTTTTACCCCTACGGCATGGCCTTCAGGAGGATTTTCCCATCCTTTAATGCACATCATCATGAGATTCAGGACGACCATACCTTTTGTCCATTTCAGCCACCAATTAAGCCAAAATCTCTTTCTTTAGAGTCTTGTTGCTCTGCCCAATCCACTCTTTCAACTCTTCAAACATGGATGCTATATTTTGTTGTTGACCTTCTGAAATCTTTTTTTTTTGGGAGGCCTTCTTCTTGGCTGCCTTCGCCTTCAGTTCAATCTTCACAGCAACTTTCTTCCTCGCAGTTTTTCGTACTTGTACACCTTCCTTTTATACTTGTACACCTTCTGTTTGTGATGATTGTCTTCTTTCTTTCTCATCATGAATATAGGCTGGAACGGATGTATCACCTCCTGCGAAATCATCTTCTTTAAAATCATGCCCTACCTCTATTAGACTCTCCAACAACTCCACTTCCTCATCCTCAACTTCGCCTTCCCAACTGAAATCTAGACCTTCCAACCCACATGGAGGTTCGAGAATGATTGATTGCACAGTTAACTAATGCACAATAAAGTATCAAACATAATTTATCTTAGGATGTAAAAAAACATATAGGTGTACACCTTTCAATATTTCTGTACAGGACATTATATCTTACCTCTGGGAGCACTTCAATTCCATAGATTTGTTCCTCAAGAATCAGGATCATTGGATTGCTGCAACATGTAGGATCGTCAAGGAAGATAGTCGGGTCTTCATGGTTAGGGATCTTCTCCAGCATCAGCGGTATGGCTTGTAATGCTATAAGTTGTAACGACAAAGGAAAGCCATAACAACAACGTGTAGATTGTTTGATCATGTGGATCAAAGCTTTTATAAGATCTGGCTCTTTCTCGTTTGGTTCAGGAGAGTTAAACCGTCTCAAGGCATCCTCAAAAGAAGCCCTACCACACAGATATGAGAAGAAGAATTTTATGTCATTGAGCATCTCCACGTGGTCACGATTGACATGAACGCCTTTCTTACAAAGCAATATCCCATCAACTATAACAAACAAGGCCAGAGCTAATAGCTTGCCATTGCTGGTTGAAGGGTCCACAAGAATTTCAATCACTTCTGAAACTTTCATCTCCTTCTTCCCCTTCCCAAATAGCTTGTCCCACATCGAACACCCTCTGCTCTTCTTGCGTTTGTTCACCTCTTCATCATATGGTTTTTGGCCACACGTTAGCCCTCCTGAGACGATGTGGAATCCTCGGAGGGAGAATTAGAGTGGTTTTCCCACCGTACACTGACCATAACTCCTTTTTCTTCTTGGTTTTAAGTTGCCTAGCAAGGAGGCCATGTATGATTTTAGCCGAATAGTCACACGTTGCCACGGGAAGCCTGAATAAACCTCCAAATTGGGAATTGAGAATCTCTTTTAACGCTTATTTCCCTTCTAATGCTTTCGCTAATTGCCCGATCAAGTTTGGTTTTGAATATATGTTTAATTGGGCTCCACGAGGGTAGTAATTTGTGGCAAAGAGGCGCTCCGAGAGAAACATTTGACGGTCGTCGGACGAGTCCCTACTCGATTCTTCCATTGTAACTGACACAAGAGAATACAGAAAATTTTGAGAGATTTTATATAGAATCCATAACAGTTCCATTTTCATCCTTCAATTCTGAAACTTCCAACTTCTCCATAACCGCAATTTCTTAACCGCAAATATCCTCACTTATTCATTGTAATTTTACACCAAATTACCTAATTATTAATTATTGAGATCGTGCTTACAATTTTCCAATTTCCGCTCCCTTTGGACCGAATTTTGTTTGTTTTCTTCTTCTTCGTTGCATGGCTTCCTCCTTGTGGAACCCCGCGAACACCGTCGGAATTCTAACTTCCGGCGCGCTCCACGGCCATCCGTACTTGACTTGGTCATTATGTCCTCGACGTGAAGAACCGTGGCGAATAGATGAACAGGGGAAGAAGATATGAAGATTATACAAAGAAAGAAGAAAAGAAGGTTGAGAAGATTAGCAATAACGAAGAATATTGAGCTTGTCGGAGAAAAAGAACTAGGTCGGAGAAGAACAATCAGAGTTATTTGGTAAAGTAGATTTTGTTTTAATTTTTTTTACTATGGATATTTTAACTTTTTTTATTTTCAACATTTTGTTTAATTTTTAATTAAAACTACAAATTATTTCGTTTTTGAAATTTCAAACTGAAATCAAATTTTGAGTTTTGGAGTTTTTTTTCTGCAATGGCATGTGAGATTATGAATTTTTGTTAAGAATATAATTGTTATGCAAATAGTGAAAACTACCCATAAACATTGTTTGGGCAAAAACTACCCAATTGACAAATTAAAACTCAATAAGACAACAACTACCATAAATCTCAATTTCCCCTAAATCTTTAAGACCCAACAAATTGATACACAATCCATATTTAACATGTGTCTTCTTAAGATTTTTTTTGGCAGCCATGTCTTCTTAAGATTTTTATCACTAAATTATTAACAATTATCTTCTATTTTTTGTTTGGTCAAATTTTTTGTCATTTATTGTTTTGGTCAATTTATACATCAAGTACACAAGAGACATCCAACATATGTTTCCAACTATTTTAACCGTGTTGTGTTTTTTTTTCCCTTAATTACAATTCCACAACTTCCTAAAAAATTATACGGACACAAAATCACAGTATAATTTGATATCTATCCACAAACCTCTCATAGATCAATTCATTTCATGGAATATAAATGTTGAATTCTCCGCTTCTTCTCATAATCCTTCTCCGATCACCAATCACTGGCCTTCACCTTCTCCTAATCTTTCTCCACTCCGTCTTATAACTCAGATCTCACCTTTCTTCTGATCTAAAACTGATCTCTAATGGCGTCTGTGTTCTTGTATCACGTTGTGGGTGATTTAACAGTGGGAAAGCCAGAGATGGTTGAGTTCTATGAAACAGAGACTGTTGAATCTGCAATTAGAGCGATTGGTGAATCAACTGAATGTGGGATTCCGGTTTGGAGGAAAAGATCAACGCCGAACCTTCCTGGGTTTGTGGAGAATAGTGAGATGAGACAACATAGGTTTGTTGGGATTTTGAATTCTTTGGATATTGTTGCGTTTTTGGCTAAGAGTGAGTGTTTGCAAGAAGAAAAAGCTATGAAGATTCCTGTTTCTGAGGTTGTTTCTCCTAATAATACTCTTCTTAAACAGGTTGATCCTGGGACAAGGTTAGTTCAACTTATGTCATAAAGTTTCTGACTTTGAGTTTATGTTTCTCTGTTTTGATTTTATGTGGTGTGTCTGAGACTAGTTTGATATTTAGTTGCAGTGACACATTTTTCTTTATCCTTAAGGTCGGTTTATATCATAAAGTTTCTGACTTTGAGTTTATGTTTCTGTGTTTGATTCTACTTGGTGTGCCCGAGACTTAACTCTACTGAAAAGGGTTATATTGTAAGTATGGTGGCTAGAATATTTGATGTGTGATTTTGTAGATTTATACTGTTTTGAGTCTCATTTATGTGGATTCTCTAGGTTGAATCCAAAGTTGATAACTTGACTAAGTGAGTCTTGTGCTAGTGGCGTTTCCTAGGACCTCTAGTTTTATTCTTGCTTAGGGGCATCAACTTCTTCCGTATGGATAAGTTGGTCACTTGATTCAACTTCAAAACTAATCAAGATCTTGTTTTTTTTTTTTAACTTTTCTTTGGTGTAGTGAGATATGATGATAATTGACTGAATCTTTAGATCCCTGATTTCAATTATTTATCTGAACATGGTTGGTTGGATCTAATCAGAGATATTCTTACATATAGTATAGGCCATGTGCTTCGAGACTTATGTTTTGAAACTTTCATGTTCAATATAGATAACTGAAAAGTGGGACCTCTTTGTCTTCTTATTTTACTGACTTGAATAAAGTAGTAATGATGCATGGCCTTGGTTTGCAAAATGAAGTATATAATGTTTTTAGCGCCTAGTTTTCTTGTGGTTTTGTGAATAAGAAAATGTTTCAAAACATCTGGGGAAACCAAACTACTAAAAAAGTGCATAGTTTAAACTGTTCGAATCTCTTTTTGACTTTTCTTTTCTTTATTTCCCTCATCTTCCTTAGACCTTAGTCAATGATTCTTTTAAATTATGTCTGCAACTACCTTTGTAGTTGACTGAACTATTTGTCATCTAAGTACTACAAAAACAGTAAAGACATGATTCCATGGATTTTTTTTTTCTTTGAATCTTTGATGTTAAGCATTTCTACTACATAGAAATATTACTTTGTTTTTGTATCTTACAAAAAGATTCTACATATACTTGTCTTCTTTATCATTCTCACCAGTTACAAGCATGATTCTTTATTTGAGTTAAACATGTCTATCGTTATAGTGATGTATATGTTTAAGTCAAATAAATAATTGCATAACTAAAGCAAACTAGAATTTTGTAGCCTCAACGAGTCGTCTTAATTAAACCAAATTTTACTTTTGTAGTTTGTTTCCTTTCATCTATTTAGAATTTCTCTGGGATGGTGGATTGCTTAAACTAAATGATAATTTATTTTTGTTACTTGTCAGCATATGTCTCTATGAATTTTAAGTGTAAGAACAGGACATGTAAAATCTGAAAGTTGCATATCAATTTTTTCCAATAATTTTTAAAAGTTGTCCTTAATTTTCACTTTGGATTTCGTGCAAGGCGAGATATTAATGTCATCTATAAGGCTGTTATGATTCATTCAGGCTAACAACATCTATATGTTACCTGTTTGTTTGATCTTCTTTAAGTAGACAACGAGTGAATAGTTCTGTAATGCTATGACCAACTTGTATATGAAATGCTGTTTAGAAGTTTGTTTATATATATGCATGATACAGTGTTCCCTGCCTTTATCTGCATCTTTGTTTTTCGTTCTTTGTGCGTATTGACCATGTAGGATCTTCTGCCACATTTCTTGAGCATACAGAAACTTTTGTGTTGGTCTGTTTAAATGCTTTCTTGTCCAAACACTGTTGATTAAATGATTGCCTTAGATACTGCGCTTGCTAGCTTTATGAACTAGGATGAATACTTCTGTTTTCTCACATATTCATTGATCCTCATGTTATTTTCTTTGGGATCAAATGTCAGATTCCTTTGTTGCAGTGAATTCGAGTTCTTTGTTTATGGAATTACCTTCTTTACTTAATGTATGTTATAATGAGAATTTGCATTGTGATGATTATAATGCAAGGTTGATAGATGCTTTGGAAATGATGAAACAAGGAGTAAGACGACTTCTTGTTCCGAAAAGCGTTGTTTGGAGAGGTATGAGCAAGAGATTCTCCATTCTTTATAACGGAAAATGGCTGAAGAACAATGAAAACTCTAGCAGTAGTAATGGTCTAGCTACTGACTCAACCAACAGACCTACTACGTCCATGACTTCTAGCCCTGATAAGTTTTGTTGTCTCTCGAGAGAAGACGTGATCCGCTTCCTTATAGGTGTACTTGGAGCATTAGCTCCTTTACCACTCACATCAATCTCTACTCTTGGAATCATCAATCTAGAATATAACTTCATTGAAGCCTCTCTTCCAGCTATCGAAGCCACCCGAAGGCCACCTTGTGACCCTAGCGCAATCGCGGTGTTGGAACAAACCGAAAACGAACAACAGTTCAGGATAATAGGAGAAATCTCAGCTTCAAAGCTCTGGAAATGTGACTATCTGGCTGCAGCTTGGGCTTTAGCTAATCTTTACGCAGGACAGTTTGTGATGGGAGTTGAAGACAACATGTCGACAAGATCATTCAACGACTTCCTCCAAACTTCATTTCCTGGTGGAGAACAGAACGGAATAACAGCAGCAAAGGCCAAGAAATTCAGTAGCAGAAGCATCGGTTTTAATCCAACAAGCCCGACAAGATTAAGCATCGGTAGGAGCATGTACAGGGGAAGAAGTGCGCCGTTAACTTGCAAAACATCGAGTTCGTTGGCTGCGGTTATGGCTCAGATGCTTTCTCATAGGGCTACACATGTTTGGGTTACAGAAGCTGATTCTGATGATGTTCTTGTTGGAGTTGTGGGATATGGAGAGATCTTGAATGCTGTAACTAAACAGCCTTCTGCTTTCGTTACTTTGAATCGACCTTATGAAGGTTTTGGGAATGAAAATCAAAGCTAAGACTAAATCAAAATATCAAAATGTTGCTTTTGAGATGTTCGAAGGATAGAACTTAAAAGAACAATGATATTAAAATGATCTATATTGTTTTTCCTTAAGATATTCGAAACTGTTACACATTTCATTACAATTTGAACTCTCGTTCATACTTAGACATCCTACGCAATGGGCGGATACTTGTATCAAATTAAAGTTATATATTTTGGATTATGAAGAGTGAAGAAGTATGAAGATACTTGAATCAGATGAGTCTCAGAGAAAAATAAAAATTTATAATCCAAATCGTTAAGCATTTCATATCAAAGCTCAGTTGAACAACTCTTATTCATGATACTACTGTCAACATATGATTTTCAAGCTTGGCCTCATCGCCTTGGTCATCCTTCAATCAAAAGTTAGAATCTATATATGAAGCATTGTCTTTAACTACCAAGATTAAAAGTGCAGATCAATATCACTGTAAGGTCTGTCACTTAACAAAACATATGCATTTGCCTTTTGTATCTCGCAATAATTTGACAAACAAAGCTCTTTTTATTTGATTCACATTGATACTTGTTTCATCTTATGATGGTTACAAATACTTTCTGACTATTTTGGATGATCACTCACGTGCCACTTGAGTTTACTTAGAAATAAGTTGGAAGCTATTGATGTGTTTGTTACCTGGTTTTATTGTTATGGTTTAGAATCAATTAGACAAAAAATATTAAAGGGATCATTGCTTATCATTCTTGCCTTAACAAAATTTAGTGGTGGAAATGAAAACATCAGCATCTATATATTAAATGTTGCTAGAGCTTTGATGTTTCAATCACACATCTCTCTTGAGTAGTGGAGTGATTGCATTTTCACTGCAGTCTTTCAGATTAACAGATTGCCAAATGATCACCTGGATAATCAATCTCCATTTCAAAATTTGATGCAGAAACCTTCAAGAACATTTGGATGCTTAGCTTATGCAATTCTACTTCCACTCATCAAAGACAAATTTGGTCCCAGCAAGAGCTTGTGTATTTTTGGGATACCCAACAGGTTACAAAGGTTATAAACTACTTGCCATTGAAACAAACAAAGTCTTTGTGTCCATACATGTTGTTTTCCATGAAGAAGGGATTGTTGTTTCTGCAGACATAAAACCAAGGGAGATTGTCTAAAATGAACATTTTCGAAAATTTATTTCCAAACAAGGTCTCTTGTGAAAGATTTTTGAAGTAGTAGGGGTCCCCATTTGGATATAAATTTTCAAAAGGGTCCATTTTTTGTATTTAATCCTAAAACCAATTCATGATACTGCAGTGGTTAAAGATTCTGCAGATATCACAGACACACAGAAGAAGAGTAAAGAAGTTCATACAAAGGATAATAATTCAGTTGAGAATTTGATTGAGCAAGATTATTAGAAGCAGATGATAAAGAAGTTTCAATATCTAATGAAACAGCAGCTGAAGACAATTACAAGGACAATGATACATCTGCAGTAGTTATTCAACAACCAAGAAGAACAAAATCACCAGCTTACTTACGTGATTATCATTGTTACCATGTAAATTATGATATCTCGTATCCATTTGCTTATTTCTTGTCATATGACAAGATTTCAGGTCCATTCACTTCTTTTTGACTGCTATATCCCAAGAATTTGAACATGCATCCTATGCAGAAGCAAAGTAGAAGAAATTAATGCATTTCAATCAACCAATACTTGGTCTATTTGTTCATTACCATCCGATAAACACATTATAAGTTGTAAGTGGGTTTACAAAGTGAAATTTCATTCAGATGGAACTTTGGAAAGACATAAAACCCGTCTAGTAGCAAAGGATATAATACTAAACAAGAAGGATTAGACTATGTTGATACTTAATTAATCTAGAACATGTAGCAAGGCGATTCTTTACCGCAAGCCATATAATAAATGAGTAGCGAGGAACTGTTTGTGCAAACCACACTGTTTTATGCCAAGGCACCTTGTGTTTTTTTTTACCCGGATCAAGACATCAATATTTTTACTATTGGAGAAAATAACGAAAAATCAATCATCAATCATTATTAGAAAAAGATAAACCACCACTTGCATCGATCAGAAGGTTGATAAAAACATTATCATAACCAAAATACAATTTAAAACTACAAAAATAAAATGTATACATTTTAATTCCTTTTGTTTATAAAGAATCATTATTTCCATACTAAATAACCTAAAATTTGTATCTCGATTCAAGCACATAAAATTCATTTTGAAAATGCTGCAAGACAAACTCAAATTTATGGCAATGGTGTAGAAAAATCATAATGAATATAGGAGAACGAACCATCTACTAACACTTATCAATGTTGCCATGACTACATTCACTACAAGAAATTGACTGCAAAACCGACGGAATTTCCGACGGACTATAAATCCGTCAGAAAATTCCGACGGATTCCCGACGTATTTCCGATTGACATAAAAATTGACGATTCCGTCGGAAATTTTCCGACGGATTTATATTCCGTCGGAATTGACGATTCCATCGGAAATCTGTCGGAAAATTTCCGACGGATTACCGACGGAATTTGTTTTTTGGCTTGTCTAGTCATATATCAGACTAAACCTTAGAACGAGACACGTGAAACCACAAAACCGTCAGAAATCCGTCGGAAATTTCTGACTGATTTCCGACGGGTTTGTGGTTTCGTGGTCGTTTACGATCCGTTTCTCTTGAAATATGTTTGTAGTATGCTATGTTACTCATTTCAATCATAAAATAATACCAAAAACCTTGTTATCTATCATATATACCAAAATTAGAAAAATTCATACAATCATGTTTATATGTTAGACAATGATACATATACTTAAGCGATGATTTATAAACATAACAAATAAAACTTTCTAATTTTGGTATATTTAATATGTAACAAAGTATTTGTTAGTATTTTATCATTGAAATGAGTAACAAATCATATTACAAACATATTTCAAGGGAAACGGATCGTAAACGACCACGAAACCACAAAACCGTCAGAAATCCGTCGGATATTATATCAAATGTGTTAAATATGTTGCATATGAGTTTAATTATATTTTTAGATATTCCGTCGGAAATTTCCGACGGATTTCTAACGGAATATGAAAATTTGACCGCGTAAGTTACCCGCGTGAATTAAATTTGTTTAAATTTTTTGCTATCCGTCGGAAATCCGTCAGAAATTTCCGACGGATAGCAAAAATATAGGCGCTGATGTTCGAAATATTTTCGATGAAGAAGATGAAGAAGATGAAGAAGATGAAGAAGATGAAGAACATAAAACGACCGCACCCGTTTTTTTTTTAAACAGATAATAATATTCCCATAAATATTAAAATATCTCAATTTCAATTAAATTAAATAATGCACAAAAATTCATATTAATTTAATTAATTCAGTTTAACCAAATTAAACCATCAAATAAATCACACAAAAACTCAACCTTAAGTTAATTCATTGATTAAACATGATTAAAATTACCACAATTAATTACCCAAATTTTGAAACCTAAATCACATTACTTCCAAAATTATTAAATAGTTTAACCAAATTTCTAACATGATTTTAACTCCAAAAATCATAAAAATAAATAATTCGCAACAATTCAACAATTATTCGAATTAAACAAAATCAACCATAAAAACCTCAACCGAATTCTAGATCATCCCCTCTTCCTCGCCATGATCCCACGGTCACACTTTTTCTTTTTCTGCATCAAATAAAAAGAGATGCATAAGTATTTCGATAAATACTTAGTGAGGCAATCCTCCCATCTACAAGCTATACACACAAACGATTTAAAATATTTAACGAATTTAAACACGAAATACCACATTAAATTAACCATTTCATGAAACACTCGATCTAGATCCACCCGAAATCATACACGACCTATATTCATGCAAAACATATTAAATAATTAAATCATTTAGATAAGTTTATGGTCCTGCACTCACCTTAGCCAAGCACAGAAATTTTCGTGACAAAATTCAGTAATTTCCTGGAACTTTCCGGGACGAATAGACCCTATATTCCTGAACACACAACCTAATAATAGTAAAATATTACTAAAATAATATTTAATTCTTAAATAAAATAATTGAGTATTAAAATAAATAATATTATAATCCTAAGCTAAACAGACGACTTAACATAAGTCATCTTTTCCAATTATTCTCTGCAACTCTTCACGACATAACAGCCGTAACACCACCACCAAGATCCATCACCGCCACCATCATCCCGTCGACAGCACCATCACAAGCACCAGACTTCCTCTCACCACTACCGATCTCGACGCCAACACCACCCGTCACGATCAACGTTTTCACGACACCAAACACCATCACCGACGTCACCGTTCAACACCGTCACGGTAACGTCATCAACAACAACAACATCAAAACAACTAAGGCAGAGGGGAGATTCTTACCGTGATGAAGGATTAGATGGAGAGAGAGACCCGACTTCTCACTCACGAAAATCTCAGCCAATGCTCAGCTCTCACTCTTCTTCTCCTTGCTACCCCTCAAAGCACAGCTCTTCTATTCTCCTCTTTGTCTCGCCTCACACTGCTCTCCCTTTCTCTCTTGATTTCACGATGGAGGCGACGAACAAACTTGGAGAATATGGGCTAGAGATCGACAACGACTTAAATAGATTCTTAGGGTTTCATTTTTCCCAAAAATTCACTTAAGTCCCTCAATTTCCCAAACTTCTCAAATCGACCCCATAACTTCTTGAATTATCAATTAAACCCGACTGCAACTTCTGGATTTAATCAAATCAACCCTTAACTTTTGAATTCAACGATTACACCCTCAACAACTTTCTGATTTATCAGAACCAACTCCAACCCGGGTTTGCGGATGTTACAATTCTCCCCCACTAACATAGATTCGTCCTCGAATCTAACGCTCCAGTCCATCTGTATTAAACTCAACCCACGATCACCACAACCCTTGACCAACCTAGCCAACACACACCGATCACGAGATCAAACACTATTAATTTCTGAGGTCTACATTCAGTCACTGGCTTAAGACTCCGGTCATAAACTCATTGCTCACAACTCCAACTCATACCTCTCCACTCTAAGACACCAAGTCTTATGAGCTCTGGGTATCCATACCACTCCGCTCTCAGGCCACAATGTCCTTCGAGCTCTCGGTATCAACTCATGCCACTCCACTCTAGGTAATATAACCTTACGAGTTCTCGGTAATCATATACCACTCCACTCTGGGCTATACACCTTACGAGTTCTCGGCATCACACTCATACCACTCCACTCTGGGCAGTATAACCTTACAGGTTCTCGGTATCGCATATCACTCCACCCTAGGCTATATACCTTACGACTTCTGGGTACCAGAGGAACTATCAGTCCTCCCTAGAGTTGTACAGGACCAGTCCCGTCCTTTAAGCAATCATGACCCCCTAAACGTCTATAAGCACTCCCGATTGAAACTACCTCCCATGATCCGCATACGACCCTACAAGGTAATACCGGCATCATCCATAATCAAAACCCAGAATATCAACCTTCCATAACCAATACTCAGGTTATCTATCACATATCCAGTCATTCAGGGTACTCGTATAATCTTTTTCCGATTATAAATCAAGTTTTTAACTCCCCATAAAAACTATTTCAAAAATTCATGTTTACTTAACTCTCATGACAATACTAGTCATCAAGAATAAGAAATATTCATCTTATTAGAAATAATAAAGTATTAATCATCTACACCACCAACGGAATACATAAGGATCAACATAACATAATACTAAACTCGAAACTGGAAACCATCGATAAAAACTCAAGCCTCTGATTGCTTCTCAAACCATTTCTTGAATCTTGCTTTCATCCTTGCCTCTGGTTCCCAAGTTTGCTCCTCCACCCCATCACAATCCCACAAAACCTTGATCATCGGAACTTTCTTCCGACGGTCCTGCTTGACTCTCTTCTCGAGAATCCATACTGGTCTTGCCTCTACGGTCATATTAGGTGAAGATCTGACGGAATCTTAGCCATAATCTCATCAGCATTGACACATGGAAGACATTATGAAATGCTCGCATAATCTCAGGTAACTCTAACCAATACGCAACCGGTCCAACCCGCTCAACAATCTTGAATGGACCCATATACCTCGGACTTAACTTAGTCTCTCTAATGGACCTGTTAGGACCCCGTAACATAGCCATCTTGAGATACACACAATCTCCCACCTCAAACTCGATCTCTTTCCTCCTCTTCTCGGCATAACTTTTTTACCGATCTTGTGTTTCTTTCATGTTCAGCTTCAAAACCCGGATCTTCTCCGTAGTTTCCTGAACAAAATCTGCACCATATATGATTCTCTCCCCCACTTGGGTCCAGCATAATGGTGTACGACATGGCCTCCCATACAGCGCCTCATATAGAATCATTCCAATACTCGCCTGGTAACTGTTATTATAAGTAAACTCCACCAAGCTCAGATAATCAATCCACTGACCTCCCCAGTCAAGTACAGACATCCTCAGCAAATCCTCGAGAGTCTGAATGGTTCTCTCGGATTGCCCATCCATCTGAGGGTGATAAGCCGTACTCATGTGTACCTTAGTGCCCATCTCAGCTTGAAAAGCCTTCCAAAATGCCGAAGTAAACTTGGAATCACGGTCTGACACTATACTTACCGGTACCCCGTGATACCTCACCACCTCATTCACATATTTCTTAGCCAAAACTGCAGCCCCATCGGTCTTCTTAATGGCCAGAAAATGTGCCGACTTGGTCAAATGATCAACAATGACCCAAATAGCATCTTTGGTCCGTGAAACGGGTTACCCAACAACAAAATCCATCGTAATCATGTCCTAATTCCACTCTGGAATAGATAAACTCCTCAACAACCCACTCGGAACCTGATGCTCAGCCTTCACTAACTGACACACATCGCAAGCCGCAACCCACTTAGCCATATCTTTCTTCATCCCGACTCAATGATAGTAGCTTTTTAAGTCCCGATACATCTTGGTAGCCCCTGGATGAATCGAAAACATACTCGCATGGGCCTTACTCAATATCTCATATCTCACATTCTCATCCTTGGGTACACATACCCGCCCATGCACCAGTATAGTCCCATTCGCAGAAACTTGATACTCGGAACCCACATCACGGGAAACCTTAACCAGACCCTCATCTTTCTCCTGAGCCAACCGAACCCTGATCAAAAGATCAGCTTGATTCGCTGCCTCTAAGCCCAACGGCTCCTGAGATATAGCACACAATCTCAACGTGCTAACCTCGCTCACTAAGGACTCTATATCCCGCTCATTAGCCGAAGCTACCCACTTGCGACTCAATGCATCTGCAACCAAATTTGCCTTCCTGGGATGGTAAGCTATCTCCAGATCATAATCTGCCACTAACTCCATCCAACGTCTCTGCCTCAAATTCAACTCTGGCTGCATAAAAATGTACTTCAAGCTCTTATGATCTGTGAACACCTAAACTTTCCCGCCATAAAGATAAAATCTCCAAATCTTCAAGGCAAAAACCACTACAGCCATCTCAAGATCATGGGTAGGATATTTGCTTTCATGCTTCCTCAACTGATGTGAAATATAAGCAATAACCTTCCCCTGCTGCATCAACACGCAACCGAAACCCAATCTCGAAGCGTCCGTGTACACCAAAAAAGGCTCACTCGGCTCCGGTAAAGCTAACATTGGTGTACTCGTCAACATCGTCTTCAGATTCGCAAAACTTTCCTCACACTCTGGAGACCACACAAACGGAACATCTTTTCCCGTTAACTTTGTTATAGACTGAGCCATACTCGCGAATCCGTTGACAAATTTCTGATAATATCCCGCTAGACCAATAAAACTTCTAATCTCAGTGGCATTCCTTAGCCTTGGCCATTCCCTAATAGCCCATATCTTCTCTGGATCAACTGAAACTCCCTTCTCCGAAACAATATAACCCAAAAACCCAATCTCTCACTGCCAGAAACTGTACTTGCTTAACTTGGCGAACAGCTTCTGTTCCCGCAGCTTCTCCATAACATTCCTCAAATGAACCTCGTGCTCCTCAGGACTCTTCGAATACACCAAGATGTCATCTATAAAAATGATCACAAACTCATCCAGATATTCCTGAAACACTATGTTCATCAATCTCATGAACGCTGCTGGTGCATTCGTCAACCCAAATGGCATCACCACAAACTCATAATGCCCATATCTGGTCATGAAAGCCGTCTTCCGGATATCCTCCTCAGCAATCAGAATCTGATGGTATCCCGATGCCAAGTCTATATTGGAGAACCAAGTAGCCCCTCTCAGCTGATCCAATAACTCATCAATCTGTGGTAAAGGGTATCGGTTCTTCACCGTAACTCGGTTAAGCCCCCGGTAATCGATACATAACCGAAAACTTCCATCCTTTTCTTCACAAACAACACCAGCGCTCCCCATGGTGAACTACTCGGACGGATAAAACCCTTACCCAACAACTCCTCTAACTGCTTCTTGAGCTCTGTCATCTCTGCTGGAGCCATCCTATACGGAGCCTTAGATATCGGTATGGTTTCCGGTTCTAACACAATCGTAAAAGGATCTGACCGAGACGGTGGTAGCCCCTACAACGACTGAAAAACATCCTCAAACTCCTGAACAACAGGAATATCCTGAACTACAACCTTTCCAACCATTTATGGGGTGATAATAGTTGCCAGATAAGCTTCACAACTCCGCTCAATCATTTTCTCTGCCTGCATAGCCGAGATCACGAGACTCCCAGAAGTCGGTCTCACTCCCTGATAAACCAACATCCCATTTTCTCTTTCGAACACAACGCGTCCCCGATGACAATCCATATGCGCTCTGAATTTACTGAGCCAATCCATACCCAAGATAACATCATACAGTTCCAAGGAACAAATGATCAAATCTACTGGCATAGACTCCTCGGCCACCTCAACGTCCACACCCTCAACTCGACCAAGCATGCTCAGAAACTTCTCTCCAGCGACCTTAACGAATCCTAACTGCTCACCTGGTTTACCCCGGATGCCACCTCTCTCAGTCCATTCTGGAGTAGCAAAGCAATGCGATGCTCCGAAATCAAACAAAACATGAGATTCAATCCCTCCCACGATTAAGGTCCCTACACATTTCTCATATGCTAAGAACCCTAACACAACATCATAAGGCAAATGACTTGAACAAACAAGAACTTAACTCGAGTAAGTCTAGAAATTTACCAGTGATCGGTCTGGAACTCGGCTCTCTTGACTCCACCATGATGTACACTCGGGGCATCACTGCAGCCGGCCTAGCTAGCTGCGCCCCTGCTACCACTCCCTGCTGCAACTTGGGACATTTTGGCTTGATATGTCCTGCCTCCTTGCAGTGATAGCATACTCGAGTTTTTCTCTGTGTCCCGCCCTTCTAAGGACAACTCGCAACCCTATGGTCTTTGCTCCCGCACCCGAAGCATCCCTAACCACCTTGGTTGACCTTGGGAGTACCCTCCCACTTGTGCTTCTGCCCCTGCACCGGCTTGTCGCCCTTAACACACCGTAGGACAAAGCACATTGAACATAAGGTTAGCAATTCCAATAATTACTTTAATCTAACACCTCATAGGAATAAATTTGCTAACCTTGCTTGAACCGGGCTAATACTGAGGCTTCTTTGCCTGAAGGTTTGGACTGACTACTACAACCTCGATCCTCAGACCCTCCTCGATCAACGTGGCCTTTTCGACCAATTTTACAACCGTGCCAAACGATCTCACCAAGCAAAGGTTCCTCAACTCGGACCGAAGGCCTCTCATGAACCGTCGCACCTGGGCCTGCTCATCCTCCATAGCCCGATCAGCATACACGTTGAGACGGTTGAACTCTGTCTCATACTCTCGAACCGTCTGGTTCCCCTGAGACAACTCCAAAAACCGACTCTCCAACCGGTCTAACACCTCCTGAGGAAAATACTTGGAGTTAAACTCCGCCACAAAATCCTCCCAAGATATCTCGGCTTAGACCCTTCTGGCTACAACAACTCTCCACCAGAGATGTGCATCCCCTTCCAGATAGTGGACTGCGAGATCAAACCGGTATACCTAATAGAACCGAAATTCCTCTGCATCCGCATTCTCCACTCATCTGCCTTTTCAGGCTTGGCACCACTTGGGAAAAATCCCGTGCCAATCCTCTGCAACTGCTCCATCATCTTAAGGTATGACGGAGGCTCTCCTGCAACCGCAACCCTCGGCTGCACCTCGACTACCGGTGGTACACCCGGAGCCTGCACCGGTACCCTCTCTTGTAACCGCTCCAACACCAGGGTCAAGAGCTCCGCAATCCGATCATCACGAGCCTGAGCAGCATCCGCTGCATAACCCGCAGCACCCGCTGGCACTCCAGCTACACCGGCACCCACACGGCCACACCCCGAGGCCCTCCCTGATCTGCCTGCGACCCCATGACCTGCTCCACCGTAGCACTCCGTGCAACACTCTCCTCAACCACCGGAGCCCTCGCGTTCCTCTGAGCGCGACCCCGACCTCCACCAATACCGCGACCACATCCTCTACCACGTCCTCGACCATGACCTCTACCTCTGTTATCCATCTACACTTTCAGAACAAAAAGTTAAAATACACAAACACTTAACAGAAGCAAAAAAAAAATAACTCACCGTGGAATCTCATTGAAGGCTCAAAGAGGAAGATCTAGAACTCCATGTCCAAACAATTGACTAACTCACATAATCAATATCAACAACGGTTTAACACATGCATCACACAGCACCAAATTAAATTAACTTCTAATTTAATTCTCCTAAACCGTCCTAGAACTGTAATTGCTCTGATACCAAAATTTAAAACGACCGCACCCATTTTTTTTTTTAAAACAGATAATAATATTCCCATAAATATTAAAATCCCTCAATCTCAATTAAATTAAATAATGCACAAAAATTCATATTAATTTAATTAATTCAGTTTAACCAAATTAAACTATCAAATAAATCACACAAAAACTCAACCTTAAGTTAATTCATTGATTAAACATGATTAAAAATACCACAATTAATTAACCAAATTTTGAAACCTAAATCACATTACTTCCAAAATTATTAAATAGTTTAACCAAATTTCTAACATGATTTTAACTCCAAAAATCATAAAAATAAATAATTCGCAACAATTCAACAATTATTCGAATTAAACAAAATCAACCATAAAAACCTCAACCGAGTTCTAGATCATCTTCTCTTCCTCGCCATGATCCCACGGTCACTCTTTTTCTTTTCCTGCCTCAAATAAAAGAAGATGCATAAGTATTTCGATAAATACTTAGTGAGACAATCCTCCCATCTACAAGCTATACACACAAATGATTTAAAATATTTAACGTATTTAAACACGAAATACCACATTAAATCAACCATTTCATGAAACACTCGATCTAGATCCACCCGAAATCATACACGACCTATATTCATGCAAAACACATTAAATAATTAAATCATTTAGATAAGCTTATTGTCCTGCACTCACCTTAGCCAAGCACAGAAATTTTCGTGACAAAATTCTGTAATTTTCTGGAACTTTCCGGGACGAATAGATCCTAGATTCCTGAACACACAACCTAATAATAGTAAAATATTACTAAAATAATATTTAATTCTTAAATAAAATAATTGAGTATTAAAATAAATAATATTATAATCCTAAGCTAAACACACGACTTAACATAAGTCATCTTTTCCAATTATTCTCTGCAACTCTTCACGACATAACAGCCGTAACACCACCACCAAGATCCATCACCGCCACCATCATCCCGTCGATAGCACCATCACAAGCACCAGACTTCCTCTCACCCCTACCGATCTCGACGCCAACACCACCCGTCACGATCAACGTTTTCACGACACCAAACACCATCACCGACGTCACCGTTCAACACCGTAACGGCAACGTCATCAACAACAACAACATCAAAACAACTAAGGCAGAGGGGAGATTCTTACCTTGATGAAGGATTAGATGGAGAGAGAGACCCGACTTCTCACTCACGAAAATCTCAGCCAATGCTCAGCTCTCACTCTTCTTCTCCTTGCTACCCCTCAAAGCACAACTCTTCTATTCTCCTCTTTGTCTCGCCTCACACTGCTCTCCCTTTCTCTCTTGATTTCACGATGGAGGCGACGAACAAACTTGGAGAATATGGGCTAGAGATCGACAACGACTTAAATAGATTCTTAGGGTTTCATTTTTCCCAAAAATTCACTTAAGTCCCTCAATTTCCAAAACTTCTCAAATCGACCCCATAACTTCCTGAATTATCAATTAAACCCGACTGCAACTTCTGGATTTAATCAAATCAACCCTTAACTTTTGAATTCAACGATTACACTCTCAAAAACTTTTTGATTTATCAGAACCAACTTCAACCCGGGTTTGCGGATGTTACAAAACAACACAAATCGGGAGCCTGATTTAGATGACATGGAAGTAGCTGATCTAGAAGATGGAGCAAATAGAGAATATATGACACGACTAAGGGACAATATAGCAAATATGTTATGGGCAAATCAATATAGTCGGTAATAATTTTTTTTGTAATATATTATATTTGATCAATTAAATAGTTTGTTATATTTATAAAATAAAACTTTAACTTTAAAAATAATTTTATTATATATTATTATAATATATTATATTATTTTACTTGTTTTTGGGGATATATTTTTAATTTGAGTATAGCAATAAATATATTATTGTAAAATGCCAAATAAATTTTAATTTATAATTATATTAATGTCATTAATCCATTTTTATTTATAAAATATTTATCTAAAATATATATCTCGCACCATTTTTTATATTTTTACCATTCACACATATAGACTGCACCGCATGTTATTTTTTTCACCATTCATATGTTGTTCCGCACCGCTCAAACCGCAGTAACCGCACTAGTTCTGGATGGTGCGTTTCTTCTAACCGCACCGCACTAAAACTGCACCGCACCCCCTAAACTGCTTGTCCCGCACTGCTCCAACCGCTGTCACTATTCTAAGCTTAGAATTTTAAGGGCATCAATGTTGTTAAAATTACATGTAGTGCAATGGTTAATGATGCTTTTGTCAATCTTGTGAGTGAAAGGTTCGACTCTTACTAGCAGATATAACTTTTATTCTATTTTTAAATATATATGGGCCAAATTTTTTTTTTTTTGGCTTTAGGCAGTCAAATTCTTTGGACCGGACCTGGACTTAGGTTTAGACAGAACATCTTAGGTAAAGGGTGAGCATTCTGGTTTACGGTTCGGTTTTGGTTTCGGTTTAGTTTTTTCAGTTTTTCGATCTTACGGTTCTATAGAAAATGAAACCATTTAGAAACTGATTGAAATACGATTTGGTTTGGTTCGGTTTTCTTCGGTTTACGATTTTAATAGTTTTGACCATAATTAATTTGGTTCGGGTTAGTTTGGTTTTGGTTTCGGTTATTGTAGATTATTTCATGATTTTATAACAAATAATAATTAACAACTCAAAATCAAAACATTAAATTTTTAATTGTATTTGCATTTGTAAAAAATCAAAACTCAAAATTAAACAATTGGAAAGTTAAAACTCAAAATCGATTCTATTAGAAAATTTAAAAGAGAATGGAAGTCAAATTTAGTGATGCGGCTTGCAAAAATAATTTGATGAAACTCTAATAAAAATAAATAAATGATCCAAAACCTTAAATTATATATAAAATGCTTATATATCTAGAGTTTTTGTATATTTCTTTTATTAATTTTTTTGTGCAAAGTTGTTTTAAGGTACTGTTATTATAAATTTTTAAACTCATGATACAATTATCTATTTAACCATATTTAATAAGTAAATTTTTTTAAAAAAAAATTAAAACTACGGTTTTACGGTTTTAAACCAAACCGAACCAAAACTAAAGTAAATTTTATAATAATAACCAAAGGGATTTTTAAGCAAAACCAAAACCAAACCAAAATACAAATTTATGGTTCTGTTCAGTTTGGCTTTTTTGGTTTCGGTTATTTGTCTACCCCTAATCTTGGGTTTGAGTTAATTTATGTTTACGGCAGCAAATTAATAGTTTATTAAACATCCCTACCGGTGGATATAAATGCAAAGTGTCCAATTAAATCAAAGCCAATCAATCACGGGAGAACTGCTGTGGTCAACACTCTCAACTCCAACATGGTGACTAAATATACCAACAAGACAACTTTATGATGTGACCCATGTGCGAATAATAATGAACAATTAGTAATTAATTTCAGATCTTGCAGATTAAATATGCTTAAAAAAGAGAGAAAGACCATGAAGTTGGAACAAACATTTGATTTAAAACATCTCTTACAATAACAGTGTCTCTTTGCACTGTCAAATAAATAAACATATTCAAAGATATTATTGTCTAGTCCTTCCTTGCACTTGAGAAGATGAATAATTGTTTTTTACTCAATTTTTTAAACTAAAACAAGCACTTAGATCTTATCAGATCACTAAACTTGATCCATATCTTAAGAATCTTAACATATCACTCATAACAAAGACTTAACTTTAACAGCTTCAGTATCACCACCATCACCATCACCATCACCATCACCACCATCATCATCATCATCATATTAAATATTCTTCCACTGGCCAGCTTAACCAAAAAAAATGACTCTTTCCAAAATATGCTACCAAGTACAAATCCTGATGATAAAATACAAACATTTAACTTTCTTAAAACGCATGAGAAACAAATTGAACTAAGCAGGAGAAGGAAATAGAAAGAAAAAAAAAACAAATCTTGCTTAAGTGTGAACAACAAGATCCTCCAAAAAAAAAAACTAAAAACACCCTAATTTTTTTTATCAAAATAGCAATGAAAAAGACAATTAATTAATGAGGATGATGATATTGCTGAGATAGTAGGTAATGAAATTTAATGAAGACTGAAAAATAAATTATAGACAAAAATTAAAGTAAATGATAAAAAAAAAGAACCAAACCAAGAACAGATATTCTTTTTTGTTTTCTCCTCTTTCACACTTTCATATGAATCTTCTTGCCCTGGATTAACCAAAGAACCAAACATCAAAATATGAAGTGACAAGAATCTAACAAAAGAGAAGAAGTAATGAGAAACTAACAATTGAAGATCTCTCAGATGTGGCAGCCAAAGCAATTGCAAGTTTTGGGTGTGAAAGAGCAATAACCAAAGGGTCTATTAGGGATGTTGCAATTAATAGCATAGCAACAAGATGAAGGCAAGCAAAGACCTTTAGCACCACCACAACAAGTACAAACTGAACATATCTGAAAACTTCCAAGCTTCCTTCTTGTTTCATTCATTACCATAAACTTCTCTTCCTTCAATGGCACCATCATCTCTCCTTCTCCTTCTTTAAATGATACCTCATTTGCCTAACACATTCCAGAAATTCTAATCAGAACCCAGAATATAACAATGGGGAAGCTGAATTACACATTCACTAAAGTTAAAGAAAGCTCAAAACTTAGGTTTTACTCAAACAAAGATTCAACTTTTTCACAAAATTGGAAACACCCATATGATATAGTGAAGGGATCTAAGCAGAGAAGTTAAATTGAGGGTAAAATGGTAAAAAGATGAGAAGAAACAACGCTCACCTGGTGACTGTAACTGATGAAGATTGAGAAGAGAAGAAGTAGCAAAACAATAGAGATCTTCGATTCTTCTAAAGCTCTCATTTTTTTTTTTTCTTGTTTTTGAAATTTCGTTTCTTTGTGGGGTTTATGTGGTTAGGGATTTTGGTAAAGTAGCAAATGCTTCTTCTCTTTTTTTGTTTTTTTGGTCTCACTTCTTCTTCTTCCTTATTCTCTCTCTCGCTACTTTTTTTCAATTATTTGGTTAAACATTTATTATTAGTAGAAAAATGTTTTGTTTTATTGAGGGAATATGTGGGGTCCTTATTTATTATTCTTTTCTTTTACCACTTCGTTACCACATCAATATCGAATCTAAAATGATGGAAATAAACATACCAATGGTAATAAAACAGCTTTGACGGATCTGATTCTTTTTAGTGACATTTATGGAATTTTTTTTTGTTAAATCATATAGGGATTTTTGAAAGATAAAAAAAGATATATGGTTTTTGTTTAATTTTCTTTAGAACTTAGAATAGTGAAGTGAAAAAGATATCAGACAGCAAACTTTGTAGCCCATACAGCTTCGTTGGACAATTGACAAAAATTTAAGACTGTCCTACATTTAGATAGTCTTGACTCTTGAGTTCATAAATTAATATTTTCTCCTTTTATTGTGTTCAAATCAAGATAATCAGTCCTATGTAACTAAACCAAATCAAAACAAAATCTAGGTGGAATGCAAATCGGTTTACCTTCTCCAACAAATTTGTATTCCAGCTATTGAACGCTTCTCCAACCAAGATTTTCACTCCTACCACATTAATGAGTATTTAGTTATTAAAAAAATAAATAAAAAAAAGAGATGAGAGAGGTTGAGAGGCGTTTCTCAAATGAAAAATTCCCAAAAAAAATCTGAGAATCTTATTTGACACATAGTCAAATATTACTGAACAGTTTCTTTTTAATTATTTTATTTAATTAAATAAATAAAATATATTAAAAATATTAGTTCTCACCGTTGAGGATATTCTAAGACATTTATAATCTTTTTTGTTTTTAAGGGAAACTAAGTGATTTTCCGCGCATACTGCGCAGGGTGAAAATGTTTATCAAATTTAATGATCCAATATTATTTTTTGAAACTGAAATATTTTAATAAAATTAGAAAAGAAATTAAAACAATAGTTAAAAAAATAATTTAAATGAAAATATATAAAGATAATGTTGTCGTAGAAAACATTGACGTAATAATATTATTTATTCTTAATCAGTAAACATAGAGCTTCAAACCATGATTCTGAAACATGCAAATAACATTTTAAATGAGTATCAAAGATAAAAAATACTAAAGCAAAATGAAACTTCAAATAAGAAAACAACATCCAAATAGATTAAGAGTATTATACATTATGCAACTAATAACCTTATGGAAGATCAGGATTTAAAAGAACATCAGATAAACCATGACGACTATTAATGGAAAAACCACCTATAATTAATTAATATATATATACATTAAATAAATAAAAATTTTAACAGAATCACAGAATTATATAGTAAAACAAACATGTCGACATAGGAATATGCACAAGCCACCACCTCAAAACAACAACCAATATAGGACCACCAAAATTATTGAAACCATTAAACATGCAAACAGCAAGATCAGACCAAGCAATACAACGCAGTGTCAGTCCCATGCAATATATACACTATGTTTAAAATAGATTTTATGATAATCAATTTAATATATAAATAAAAAAAGAACACAAAACTAAATTTTTATCACGAATCACAAAACCGAAACGTTGTCCACTATTTCTGTTAAAATATTCCAGAGACGAAAAATCCACAATTTTTTATTAATTTTAATGGTCCAATATTATTTCTCGATACCAAAACATTTTTAATAAAATAAAACAAAAGAAAAAAAACAATAGTAAAAAAAATTAGATGACCGTTATCGTGGAAAACTTTGATGACATAAGATTATTTATTCTTAATTAGTGACGAAGATCTTTGAGCCATGATTCTAAAACATGCAAATAATATTTTAAATCAATATCAAGAACAAAAAAAAATACTAAAGTAACATTTCACCCAAACAATTATCTTTAGTCAACTAATGCATCAAATATTCCATAATGTTCCATAATCATTAGTCTCACACCAATCTGTCGTGGAAAACCTTGACAACATAATGTTCCCTAATCATTAGCCCCACACCAATCTGAAAATTGTCACAAATTTCTGAGAGTAACTAACTTACAACAATAGGGTAAACAACTTACAACACCAATCAATATTTTTGCAACTAAATGTCCAAACTCCATAATAACTTACAATAACAGATGGATCATGTCTTCTCTGAAATAAATACAAATGTTCCTCGAACATGTTTTGGTGTTGTTTTTGCGATAGAAACATGGATCTGTTTATAATAGAATCTATGAGTTAGTAAGAATGGAAAGGTAATTGTATATTAAGAAATGGAAGAAAAGTAGTAAAAGCATTCTTTCACCACATAACTGAAAAAACTAAATGCAAATCATATGGATAATCTTCTAGCATCAAGCCAGTTTTAATCCTTTGGAAATATCAAATGTTATTGCAAACAAACCGGATATGTAGAAAATCTGAGCAAACCACAATATATTTTTTACTTCAGAACATTAAAACCTTAAAAAGTATATCATACAGTCAAATCCGATAGACCTTCGTTTGAGAGTAATATAACACCAAGGAGTAATATAACCTTATAAGACTATCCAATGAGAAAAAATAACTTTATATATCAATTAATATATTTAGCAACCGTGACCCACACCTAATCTTTTAGTATTTCAAGTTATTCCCACCTAGAGTTCATGGTTAAAGAATTTCATATATCTCATTCATTTGATTATATTAAAGTTGTAGCTAAATAAGAATCCCGACAAAGTCACACTTTCTAAGACTCTTTACACTCAGCTCTAGATCCTAACCATTTTTGAGATTTGAATACATGCATGTCTTCCTTCTTGCAAAAAAAAAAGATTCATATATTAAAAAGCTTCAGTTTTAAAAATAAAAGATCTTCTATGAATTAACAAAACATAATCTTTTAAGTTTTGCTTCTGCAAAGTATTTCAAAATTTAATAACTTCATTAAAAACACTAAACTCAATTAAAATATCTGCACAATTAATTTATCACATTTTCATAAGATAGCATATTCTACTCAATTTCAGAATATGGTTCTTAAGATGGTCTCATGAACATCTTCACCCTATCTTGAGAGGGACTATTATGCATTTATCTAGCACAACTAATTCAATTTGTCAGTTAACAATGGTTAGTAGGATTTTACATCATAAGTTAGGTGACTTACTTACTTTTTTTTGTCTCTCAAAGATATATATAAGCATCGTATCTGCCGATTTTGCAATTTTTTCCAAACATAATTCTTCATTTATATTCTCTTAAAACATGAATAAAATACTTTCTTTAGATCTATAAAAAAAGTGATATTCAGTAATATTAGATTCGTTGTTTCCATGTAAAATAGGTTGCAAAACGTTCTTATGAATTGTGATAAAAAAAATATAAAGCATCAGCAAGGTTGGTGGATATAACTTCACTTCACATTGCAACAGAAAAACAACATAATTGAACTACTATCCATTTAAAATAGTGTTTGGTTTGTTCTAAACACAAAAAGAGTATTAACTACTTGTAAGAAAATCACAACATACGCTCACCTTGCCAATTGCTTCGAAGTAATAATTCATCATCTGGATTATCTAACTTTGAATTTGATTTGTACTTGACTTCCATGGAAGCACTTATTTCCATAACATGATTTATCAGAATCTGAATATTTATCTATTGCAACCTTTGATACACAAAGGAAAACAAAATTTGGTATAATTCTGTTAACTCTTTCACTATATTAGACATGTAGATTGATATGCTCTTTTTAATAGGTTTTGTTTTATTGTAAAGCAGATATGTGTTATTTTTGTTTAGCATCTCATCTCATCTTTAAGTCATTAATCTAATAACACTAGATTTTAAAAGACATTTTAAAATTCATGTTGCAATAAACACATAATTTGTCATTTTAACTCAAATCTCTCCAAATGTTCAGTTCAATACATCTTCCTTATTGAAACTCAAATTATCCCCTTTAAAGTTTTGGCGGTCTCAAAAATTTACCATTCACATCATCCTTACAAATGTCATTGTCACTATTTGCTACGGCCTCCTCTACTTTTCTCTTCTCACATTGAACATGACCACCTAAAAACTAATACAAATTGCGTGAAAGTCAAATTGGAAACTCAAAATATATATTACATATTATATTATACATGGCTAAAGATTTTGGAAAATGTGCAAATAAATTAAAAAGAGTTTGTGTAAATGATAATAAATGAAAGAATTAAAAATGCTAAAAATTTCTACTTATATTTCAAAATAATATCCAAAGTCAAAGGTTCTCTGGCAAATAGAGTCTCGGTAAATTATTTGAGGAGTTTTTATCCATCTCATTTGTATCAAAAACATTTTCCTATTTTTTTAACAATGTTTTGAGAGTTTTAATCTCGTCCACTAAGTTTTTGGGTTTTTTTTTTAATCTTTCGGAAAATATTTATGCTAGATAAAGCTTTTGGAAAATATTTGTTCTCTTTAAAAACTAAAATTACTTTGTTACAATATTTTGAAAACCAAATCATATGAAAAACTATAAATATTTTGTGGGATTACTCATGACTATCGTTTCTATTAAATTTAAAATTTATTATGGATTATAGTTAAGACCAAAATAACGGTAATCTCATAAAAATGTATAAGATTTTATAAAATTCTTAAAGAAAGTTCACATGTGATGTCTCCTCCTAATATTTATTTTCTGAACTATATTGAATTAATGATAATAATTTCTTTGTAAGTTTTGATGTTAGTTATAAAGATTTAAAATTAAATAGCGGGACACAAAATAACTATCAAACTTTTTTTTAATCTAAATATAGGGTACTTTTCAAATTTACAAACATAAATAGGGTATTTTCAAAAATTCTCTAAAAATTACTATGGTAATGACAAAATAAGGATAAAAATAGCTAAATTTTTTTCAAGACATTTGCTAAACAGTAATGACAAAATAGTATACAGGGTAACTCCATAGACATTTTACCTTGTTATGGTTTTATGTTAGACAAACTACATGATTTTATTACTGCATAGACATTTTAATAAGGCCCCATTGATTCTCCATTTTAATTGACTATGGTTTTGACAATTACTCTGTTTTCTCCTGCTATTATGATGTCTAAGCTCGATAAATTTTTAAATTTTGGTAATCCTGTCAAATTCACAATAGCACAGAGATTTAAAAAAACTGGAATACTTTCTAAGACCGTAGTACAAAATCTTCTTTTACAATTTACCACTTGAAAGGAGATTGTTCCAAAGGTATGAACCACTGTCGACTTCTTCTCAAGGCCTTTCAGAATGAGACTTATTTTAGATTCATTCTGTCATCAACTGCTGAATCAGAATCAAAATTGAGGGGAACCAGAAAAGGCAAATGCTTCTCGTGATTCTTGTACAAACATTGCTCATAGTACTTTAAAGATATAGAAACCTGTTATTCTAAAATGATGCTTAAAACACCTGAGTTGATCCACATGCTTTCACCAGTACATGCCCATCTTTACTTAAGGCAGATAAATTGACCTGCATGTTCTGCGTATGTAACCATCAGTTCTTGTGTGTTGGTTAATCTTTCTGAAGATGCAGAGGGTCAGGCTTACAGAACAGAGAAAGTTTTGATATATATATATATATATATATATATATATTGTGTGTGTAAGAAGACACTTCTAACGTTTAAAGCATCAGTGACTACGACTTTTCTTTCTCCAATTTCAGCCAAACTCATGGCTCCCACCTATATAGAAACCAGACACATATTGTAACGTCCGTGTTCCGAGTTTATGAACCTTAGACAAATCTCGAGAAATTAATTATGGGGTTGAAATAATTAATTTAGATTTCTTTCGGGGGTGTCATAAGTCGTTTCGAAAGTTGTGGAGTTTTTCTCAAACAAGAAGACAAAATCAAGTTTGCTTCTTCTTCTTTTTCTCCACCTTGAGCTCGCCATTTTTGGGGGTTGAGAGAGAGTGTTCTTGAGCTGTGGGCTTAGAGAGAAAGAAGAAAGAAGGAGAAGGGAAGGCTTGGAAGCTTGTGTGCTTCGATCTTGAGAGGTCAAGAGTGTATGAAGCTTGGAAAAGGGTTTGGTTAGGGCTTAGATTTTGGCGTGAGCTTTGGAAGAAGAGGAGTGGTCTTTCTTGAGCTTGAGGAGTCCATCTAAGCTTAGATCCATCCATTCTAAGGTGAGTTGTGACTAAAGATTAACATTAAGCCATGTGTGGGGACTTGTGGGGTTATGCTAAGCTTTGGGATGTTCCTAGGTTGCTTAGAACCCTTTGGTTATGTGTGGAGCTTTAGCTAGAGTTTGCTAAGTTTGTGGTGGTTAGAGAACCATAGATTTGTGCTTGTTGTGCCTTGTTAAGCTTTGATTGTGAGTTCTTGTGCTTGCTTGGTGATTGTGTGTGTTGTGGTTTCTTGGTGATTCCATGGCTTGTTGGGAGTGTTTTCCTAGTTGCTTGGTGTGGTATTGCCTTGCTGGGTGTGTGTTTTGGTTGTGGTTTAGAGGTTTGGCCTTAGGGTTGTGTCAAAGGCTAAGTTGTAGAGTTGTGAATTCGGAGTGCTTATCGACCAGGTGTGGTCGATAGAGCGAGGTCGATAGGGTATATCGACTAGGGCAGGTTGATAGAGCGTGGTCGATAGAGGGTATCGATGGTGTTGATCAATAGGTAAGTCGATGAGTTTTTTCAGATAGTTTTTAAGATGACTATCGACTAGGTGTGGTCGATAGAGCGTGGTCGATAGTGGCTGTCGACCAGGTGTGGTCGATAGGGTGTAGTCGATAGAGGGTATCGATGGTGTTGGTCGATAGTGAGTGGTCGATTGACCCTGTTGTTCTGTGACTTGTGTTTTTTTAGCACTTCTTGTTGTTGTGAATTGCTAGGTAGTTAGTCATGGATGTGTTTGATTATCTTTGCATGAGGTTGCATGTTTAGCTGATTGTTTGAAGTAATATGTGGTGTTATTATTTCGTGTTAGTGTGGTTGTTTGAATTGTGTGAGCTTTTATATAACCTGTTGTTGGGAGGATCAATCTCACTCAACATTTGGTTTACCAAATGTTGATTCATTACTTTTGTCGATGCAGGTATAGATAAAGCGTGATCATGGAATCGAGACGAGTAGGGAGAGGATAATTAGGACCGGTAGTTTTAGGTTTTGTAGCTTTCGTAGAACTGTTGACCATGCGTGACCATTGTTGCTTGTTGAATGTTAATTACTTGGAAAATTTTTTAATGTTTGGGCGTTTAATTATTAAGTAATTGCATGTAAAAAAAAAAAAAGTGTGGTTGTCTCACATATATATACCAACTACTTCTGCCATGCAAGAGTTAGTTTACTTCTGCCATGCAAGAGTTAGTTTAGAAAGATTAATTAATTGATGGTTTACTAACCTTGAAGCAACACCGTACCTGTTAATTTTGAAAGTCTTTCTTGCGCTTTCTCTTGATCAAAAGTGGAAGTGCTCTTTTTGGCTGACCTTAAAAGAAGAACATGAGAATAAAAAACGATTGTTTCTATTATATTGTGTATTCTGATTGGCAAGATTCATGATGGAGATACTCTAATTTGTAAAAAACACACTAAACGATGCAAAACGAAATTAGAGTTTATTCATTAGCTAATTCCTACTTAATAAAGATAACAAATATGGCTAAAAAATATCAAATGAACATTAAAACCCACCAGCCTCGGACCAAGTATCTGAGCAGAAGAACTTGAAAGCTAGAAAAGCTTGAAGGAACTCTTAGCCATGGAGATTTGATATGAAACTGCAAATTCAAGTAGAACAAATATCATAATCATAAAATTATAAACATCGTATACAAAATTCGACCGGCTTTTTGACCTAAAGAAAAAGTAAACTAAGTGTTGGACCGATTATTTATCTAAGTTAATTGGACTTACTTAAATTGATATGTGTGAATAAGAAATGGGCCTTAGTGGTTTTGTTAAATTCACGTTGGAGCTCTGGTTGTTGTTGGGTGGGTTGAACGATGACTCAAATCGTGATCCCTTGAGACCCTCTTGTTTTTCATGTTCCTTTGAAATTCGATTTTATGCAGACATCGTTGCCCACTTCCCCTAGATTAGCTCCTACACTAAGAAATACTAAAAATAAAATTCAAAGTACTGAGAATCATATCTGAAGAAGAAACTCTATGTGATTCATAGAAAGTAAAAAACAGATTTGATTTATGAAAAAAAAAAAAAAAACATATTTGATAGGGACTGGAAAAGTAAGCACACGAAATCAAGTTCAGCAATTCTTAATCGATGCATCTCTAGTATTTCCATCACCAAAAGAGTATAACTATAAACAAAAAATGTCATTAAAAAAACAAAAGATAAAAACAAAAACATGTTTACAAACGCTGTTAAGAGAAAGAAAAAAAATAGTTCATATCCTGGATCAATAGAAGAATCTAAAAAAAAATCAGGAAACACGAAATAAGAAGAACTTACTTCAATAGAAGTTGAAACCTTCTTTTCACTAATCTTATCCCTAGGTGAGTGTGCAAGCTGGTATACCTCAGAGTTACAATTAGACTTTTATTCTCCCTGAATAATTTACACGTAAAATGCATACAATAATCAAATCGCTGTTAAGAAAATTCTGAATCTGACATCCAATTTGGGTTACCTGTATATGTCGATGAGTTGAGGTGTCTCTATATTTCTTAGCCAAGCCAAAGTGTATGATGTAGACCTAGAGAAAGAGAACAAAAAATGTCGTACAATACTGGGATCCCAAAATCAGAGTTGAGACTAACAAAAATATCCCAACTGAGTTTATAAAGTAAGATGACGCCTTCCTAGTCCCACGAGAAAATATGAAGATACGACTTAGAATGGATTAACTTGAGATGATTTATCTGAGACAACATGTAACACAAGTTCATGAAACCCAATACTGAGAGATACAGTTACAAATAACAAACGATGTTAATAGAAAAAAAGAAGTTCATATCCTAGATCAATAAAAGAATGAAATCATACGATTTAACAAAAAGATGAATACTTTTTTTGAGAGCTGAATTTTAGAAATCCTTCAAGCAATCAAGCTTTCGTTCTTCGAATCTTCGTTCATTGCCACAACTTTTCTGGATCAAACTGCATAAAAGAACCAGATAATCAGATTTAACAAAAAGAGGAAAACCTTTTTTGATAATAAACGATGTTTATAAAAAAATGATTAAAACCTAATAAATCTTCTAACGACTAATGAACCATAAAAACAACTTAATGATTGATAATGTGGCGTAAATTGATATTTGTAGGGTAGAGACACCTTAAAACCTAGGTCCAACCGACTATATGATATTATTATGCCTAATTAAAACAAAAAAATAACTAATATATATTGGGTGTGTGGTCTTAATCTAACTAATTTAACCGATTAATATTAATTAAAAATCTTAAACTAATTATACTATTATGAGGCCTAATTAAATAAAATCATTGGGCATTAAAAGATTAAATAGTAT